>PITA01010126.1:0-27096 GCA_004023965.1 Spilogale gracilis
TGCCTTCGGCTCAGGTCATGATCCTGGAGACCCGGGATCGAGTCCCACATCAGGCTCCCTGCTCGGCAGGAAGCCTGCTTCTCCCTCTCTCACTCCCCCTGCTTGTGTTCCCTCTCTGGCTGTGTTTCTCTCTGTCAAATAAATAAAATCTTAAAAACAAACAAACAAACAAAAAAAACAGTTAACCTTTTAAAAAAAATAAAAATAAAAAAAAAAAAAAAAAAAAAAAAAAAAAAAAAGACTGACTGGTGTTGAGTTAGTGTTGATAGATCTTATTCATCCATGGCCACCTGCTAGATCCTTTAAATATATATATATATATTTATATATATATAAAGGAAATATATGTATATTTCCTTTATATTGGCTATATTAATATATATGAAATTATAAATCTTATCATGTCTTTGAAATGGAAGAGCCCACAATCTCCTGAGATTGAAGAAAAAAATGAAAAAAAAAGAAAGAAAGAAAGGGGGGAAAAGGCCTTTTAACAAATTTGATGGGAGTGGGGTGGTGAGGGGAAGGGAGGGAAAAAATGAAAGCAGATGGGACCATAAAGGGAGACAAACCATAAGAGACTCTTAATCTCAGGAAACAAGCTGAGGTTTGCTAGAAGGGAGGGGTGTGGGAAGGATGGGGTGGCTGGGTGATAGTCATTGGGGAGGGTGTGTGCTATGGTGAGTGCTGTGAACTATGTAAGACTGATGATTAGCAGACCTGTACATCTGAAGCAAATAATGCATTATATATTAATAAAATGAAAAAATATAAACTGCTGAAAGCGCTTTTATGCCTAGACTCTAGCATCTCTGATAACAGGCAAATATGCTCCAAATATCCACCTTGAAGAAATTAGACACTCTCTCTCTGCTCTCATTATAAATTTTCTACCCCCATCTTCTCTAGGACCGAAGAGCCAATCTTTGACATGAGAACTTTAGGAAGAAGTTTTTCATAAAAAATGAATGAATGGGGACGCATGGGTGACTCAGTGGGTTAAGCCTCTGCCTTCAGCTCATAGTCCTGGGATGGAGCCCCATATGGAGCCTGCTTCCCCTTTTCTCTCTGCCTACCTGTCATCTCTCTCTGTGTCAAATAAATAAATGGAATCTTTAAAAGAAAGAAAGAAAGAAAGAAAGAAAGAAAGAAAGAAAGAAAGAAAGAAAGAAAAAGAATACAGGGAAGTATTTAAAAATTGGGCCTATACGGACACCTGGGTGGCTCAGTTGGTTAAGCCACTGCCTTCAGCTCAGGTCATGATCCTGAAGTCCCGGGATTGAGTCCCACATTGGGCTCCGAGCTCTGTGGGGTGTCTGCTTCTCCCTCTGACCTTCTCCCCTCTCATGCTCTCTCTCAGTCACTCTCTCTCTGAAATAAAGAAATAAAATCTTTTTTTTTTTAAAGATTTTATTTATTTATTTGACACAGAGAGAGATCACAAGCAGGCAGAGAGGCAGGCGGGGGGGGGTGGGAAGCAGGCTCTCTGCTAAGCGGAGAGCCCGATGTAGCCCTCGATGCCAGGACCCTGACGCCCAAGAAATAAAATCTTAAACAAAAAATTGGGCCTATAATGTCTTCTCCATAAACAAGAAAACAAAATTCAGATTTTGTTTATATCTTATCTGTGTTTCTGTGTGTGTCTGTATATGCTGTAATGTAAGATATTTTCTCTACCTCTGAGTAGTATTGCTTAAATTAACATGTAAAGGAACTCTATTTTGTTGGTTTGAAGGCAGATTCTTGTAAGGATTGGATATTCTAAAAATTGGAAAGATGGGAACTAACCCAAATGTTTGTTTGGGTTTTTTTTAAGATTTTTATTTATTTATTTGACAGAGAGAGATCACAAGTAGGCAGAGCGGCAGGCAGAGAGAGAGAAGAAGCAGGCTCCCTGCTGAGCAGAGAGCCCAATGTGGGCCTTGATCCCAGGATGCTGAGATCATGACCTGAACCAAAGGCAGAGGCTTTAACCCACTGAGCCACCCAGGTGCCCCTAACCCAAATGTTTTTTAAGTTCATGTGATCTGGGAAAATATTCTGTATGAAGGCTAATTTAAGGTTGTTATTGTTTTTTTAAGATGTTTATTTTATTGGGGCGCCTAGGTGGCTCAATTTGTTGAGCGACTGCCTTCGGCGGCTTAGGTCATGATCCCGGAGACCCGGGATCGAGCCCCACATCAGGCTCCCTGCTTGGCAGAAAGCCTGCTTCTCCCTCTCTCACTCCCCCTGCTTGTGTTCCTCTCTGGCTGTGTTTCTCTCTGTCAAATAAATAAAAATCTTTTAAAAAAATGTTTATTTTATTTTAGATTTTATTCATTTATTTGAGAGAAAGAGCGCATGAGCAGGGAGGAGGGTCAGAGAGACACACAGACTCCCCACTGAGCAGGGAACCTGATGTGGCACTTGATCCCAGGACCCCAAGATTATGACCTGAGCTGAAGGCAGATGCTCAACCAACTCAGCCAACCAGGTGTCCCTAAGGTTGTTGGTTTAACTAAAATAGAGATATCTTGGGGTGCCTGGGTGGCTCAGTCTTTTATGAATCTGACTCCTAATTTATGCTCAGGGTCATGAGATGGAGCCCTAATTCAGGCTCCACACTGTTGGGGATGGGGAGGAGTCTGCTTCTTATTCTCTCCTTCTCACCCTGCTTCTCTCCTGACCCCTGACCCTGTGTGCCTGTGTGTGTACAGGCAAGTGCACTGTATCTCTCTCAAATAAATAAATCTTTTAAAAAATACATAAATAGGGCACCTGGGTGGCTCAGCGGGTTAAAGCCTCTGCCTTCGGCTCAGGTCATGATCTCAGGGTCTTGGGATCGAGGCTCGCATCGGGCTCCCTGCTCCATGGGGAGCCTGCTTCCTCCTCTCTCTCTCTACCTGCCTCTCTGCCTACTTGTGATCTCTCTGTCAAATAAATAAATAAAAATTTTTTAAAAAATACGTAAATTGGGGCGCCTGGGTGGCTCAGTTGGTTGGGCGACTGCCTTCGGCTCGGGTCATGATCCCGGAGATCCGGGATCGAGCCCCACATCGGGCTCCCTGCTTGGCGGGAAGCCTGCTTCTCCCTCTCTAACTCCCCCTGCTTGTGTTCCCTCTCTGTCTGTGTTTCTCTCTGTCAAATAAATAAAATCTTTAAAAAAAAAAATACGTAAATAACTTACACATGTCTTTAGAGTTATCAGCATTAAATATGTTTTTTATTCTATTTGTGTTTACTGAAAGTCAAATAAGTTCATGGTCTTTTTTTTTTTTTTAAGATTTATTTATTTATTTATTTGACAGAGAGAAACACAGCTAGAAAGGGAACACAAGCAGGGTCAGTGAGAGAGGGAGAAGCAGGCTTCCCGTTGAGCAGGCAGCGCAGTGTGGGGCTTGATCCTGGGACTCTTGGATCATGACCTGAGCCGAAGGCAGACACTTAACCACTGAGCCACCCCAGTGGTTACCAGTTCATGGTATTTCTGTTGCAAAATTTATCCAAAAAATTAGAATAATGTTAGACTATGTCTAATGCCTCAAAGTTTTAGTGGGTAGTCTAAGCATAATTTTTATTTATTTATTTATCTATCTATTTTTTTTTAAGATTTTATTCATTTGACAGAGATCACAAGTAGGTAGAGAGGGTAGAGAGGCAGGCAGAGAGAGAGGAGGAAGCAGGCTCCCTGCTGAGCAGAGAGCCCAATGTGGGCCTTGATCCCAGGACTCCGAGACCACGACCCGAGCCAAAAGCAGAAGCTCCAACCCACTGAGTCACCCAGGTGCCCTAAGCATAATTTTAACATGAAGTAAATTAAATAGATGTAGGGGCATCTGGTTGGCTCAGTCAGTAGAGCATTAACCCTCGATCTTGGCGTTGAGAGTTCAAGGCCCATGTTGGGTATAAAACTTACTTTTAAATAATTAAATAGATGTAAGTAAAATAAAAAGGGCTGTAGGTAAACTTGTAATAACTTATAAATCTTTGGTGACCTCAAAGTTTAAAGTTTTGCTCAGTTAAATGATGAGTAAAGTTCAGTTCATGGGAACGCCTAGATGGCTCAGTGGGTTGAGCCTCTACCTTCAGCTCAGGTCATGATCTTGGGGTCCTGGGATCGAGGCCTGCATCGGGCTCTCTGCTCAGCAGGGAGCCTGCTTCCTCCTCTCTCTCCATCTGCCTCTCTGCCTACTTGTAATCTCTTTCTCTCTCTGTCAAATCAATCAATCAATCAATCAATAAATCTTTTTAAAAAATTTCATTTCATGGATAGTCCATCATTTCAGAATAAAATATTAAAACATTAAGTACTAAACATGGTTTATCTACTTTTAACTTATCATAAAGAAATTAAAGGTAAGTTTGGGTCTGTTAATAAACATATTTTTTGCTTTATTAAAAGATTGCACTATGAATATTTACATACACGTTTCTAAAATTTTGGAATTATATTCATAAGTCGGCAGTCTAAAGAATTCTGGCTTAACAGACATTTCACAATTGCTTTCTACTTAGTTTACACTAGAAATTAAGGTTTCCAAGCATTAAGAAATCTAATAAATGTCATTGAGACTATTGGAAATAATAAGGGAAAGAACTCAGTAGGCAAGGAAAGTTAAGAGCTGTGTTTTGGGTAAGAAAAATTATGGGGAGGGGCGCCTGGTTGGCTCAGTTGGTTAAGCGACATGATCCCAGAGCCCCGGGATTGAGCTCCACATTGAGCTCCCTGCTCTGCAGGATGCCTGCTTCTCCCTCTCTCACTCCCCATGCTTGTGTTCCCTCTCTGGCTGTGTTTCTCTCTGTCAAATAAATAAATAAAATCTTTAAAAAAATATAAGGAATAAAAATATATTTTCACTAAGGGAAATGAAAATAGTTTTGTCCCAAAATAAGACTGATTTTTTTTCTTTCTTCTCTCTTTTTCTTTCTTTCTCCTTCCTTCCCTCCTTCCTTTCTTTCATTTTTTTAAAAGAGTTTTATTTATCCATTTGACAGAGAGAGATCACAAGCAGGCAGAGAGGCAGGCAGAGAGAGGAGGAAGCAGGCTCCTCGCTGAGCAGAGAGCCCGATGTGGGCCTCGATCCCAGAACCCTGAGATCAAGTCCCATATCAGGCTCCCTGCTCAGCAGGGAGTCTGCTTCTCCCTCTCCCACTGCCTGCCACTCCTCCGGCTTTTGCTCACTCTCTGTCAAATAAATAAATAAAATCTCAGTTGCTTCCAGCAGCTGTCTAGAACTGCCATGGGGACTTAGAGCCCCGAATGTTGTGTCATATGTGCAATGGCTGGTGACCCAAAAATCAGGTATCATGGGGGGACTTCCCTAGGAGACCGCCGGCCTCAGGGAATAACCTCAGACACTTCCCCTCAGTTCTCAGTCACCAAAGAACACCTTTTTGGTAGGAGGGAGAAAGTGTCCCTTTTCTTCAGAGCTGAGTGAGTCTCCTCCCAGCTAACAGCCTTGAAGCTGTCCACAAGTCAGGATAAAGAATGTTTGCAGTTATTATAGTAGAAGTGAAGCACCATAGCCAGTTAAAGTAGAACAAAGGGAGTCAGGAGCAAGCTCCAGAAGTTGAAACACAGATGAGTGAGCTGCAGTGCTTGCTTCCAGGGCTGAGTGGTGGGCCTGGGGTATTCCCTGAGGAAGTACACACTACAGGGACCCAGAGCAAACTGAAGTCATTCAGTGCACAAAGAGAGTGGGAAGTAAGAACAGGTTCCCAGACCCGTCCTTCCAGTTTTACTTCTTCGGTGGAGAACAGACCAATTACACAGAAAAGCACAGACAGAAATTACATTGCTGATAAAGTAACTCTGTCCCAGACAGGGAACTTAGCAGCTCCCGAAAGTCAAAATGCTTCACATACTCAAAATTTTTTTTTTTTTTCACAAAAAAATTGCTCTTCCTCTGAATGTCTCTTCCTGGTCACCAAAAATATGCAGGTAGGCTGGGTCCAAGGACCGAGAGGGATCCCATAGGTCCAGCCAAGAGGGTCTCTCTCTGGCCACACACAGGATAGAAATCAAATGTGAGCCAGCAGGAGGTGAGAGCAGAGTTTCCTGAAGGTATATATAGAGAGGGTACAGGTACACAGTGTCTGGGAGACTCAGGAAAAGAGAAAGAGTCTCATCTTTGCTTAGGGCCTAGGGATTTTATTGAGGATTTAGGTGGTCTGGTATATATGTCCTCTCTCTGACATCCAGGAACTCGTTAGGACAAGGATAAGGGCCAGGTTTCCCCCATAAGTCAATGTTTGGTGTCTAGATGTCTAGTTTCCATGGTCTCTAATATGTGCATGATGACGTCCTCTGGTCATTCTCACCTGGCCACTCCTTAGGTGTTATCTATTGAAGAAATCATTAGTTCCTTGTCCCATAAAAGGAGGACATATCTTATTTGTTCTATGGGACATGTGTAAAGTGGAGGTGCAGGTCCTGGCAAAAATCGAAGCAGGAAAAGGAGCAAAAAGCAGATTTTTTTTTAAACTATTTTATTTATTTATTTGACAGAGAGAAACACAGTGAGAGAAGGAACACAAGCAGGGGAGTGAGAGAGGGAGAAGCAGGCTTCCCGCCAAGCAGGGAGCCCGATTCGGGGCTCGATCCCGGGTCTCCAGGATCATGACCTGAGCCACCCAGGTGCCCCCAAAAAGCAGATTTTTATGGAGTCCTTCAGTTTCCTGATCTGAACACTACTTTTTCTATCTCAGTGACCAGAATGCTGTCATAGGGTCACTCGAAAAAACATATGTGTCTAGGGGCGCCTGGGTGGCTGTTGGTTAAGCGACTGCCTTCGGCTCAGGTCATGATCCTGGAGACCCGGGATCGAGTCCCACATCGGGTTCCCTGCTTGGCGGGAAGCCTGCTTCTCCCTCTCTCACTCCCCTTGCTTGTGTTCCCTCTCTGGCTGTGTTTCTCTGTCAAATAAATAAAATCTTAAAACAAAACAAAACAAAACAGTTATTCTGGGGTATTTAATTGGTACACGTTTAAAAAAAATATATATGTGTCTAGGGGCACCTGGGTGGCTCAGTGGGTTAAGCATCTGCCTTCAGCTCTGGTCATGGTCCAACATCGGGCTTCCTGCCTAGCAGGGAGTCTGCTTCTCCCTTTCCCTCAGCCCCTTCCCTCACTGCTTGTGCTCTCTCTGTCTCTCTATCCCTCAAATAAATAAATAAAATCTAATTTATATATGTCTCTACCACAGGTGGACATGTCAGAACACCATCGGGAATGATTGTTGTTACCTGTACTGTTTTACACACCTGACACAATGGCCATCACCATTTGCACTGTAACAAATGATTTCAAAAAGACCCTCTAATTTAGACTGTGCTTTACCCAGATGCAGAAGAGTTTCATCAAGTGTGCAAATAAATTGCTCATTCTCTAGAGATGGACATGAAGAGCCATTAGCTCTGTAATTATTTATGATTTTAGGGTGACTTTGGGGGAGAAACAATGTTCCTCGACCACTCATGATTATGCTAGCTGGTCTAAGAATTAAAATACTGAGACTGGGGCACTGGGGTGGCTCAGAGGGTTAAGCCTCTGCTTTCAGCTCAGGTCATGACCTCTGGAGTTCTCCCACATCTGCCTCTCTGCTCAGCAGGGAGTTGGCTTCCTCCTCTCTCTGTTGCCTGTCTCTCTGCCTACCTGTGATCTCTCTCTGTGTGTGTCAAATAAATAGATAAAATCTTAAAAATGAAATGAAATGAAATAAAATAAAATAAAATAAAGTGACTGAGACTGGTTACAAGAGGAAAAAAAGTTCAATCACAACCACATGAAAGCCCAGTAAATGAAATTGAGACCCAAAGAACTGGTCAAGGCAGACAGTTTTTATACTTTCTAAAAAGTGACAATAAGTATGTGAGGAATTAACAGGAGAAATTATGTTTTGGCCTTCAATTAGTAAGGAATTCTTTTTTTGTTTGTTTAATATTTTATTTATTTGTGTGTGAGGGGAGCACAAGCAAGGGGAGCAGCAGGTAGAGGGAGAAGTAGGCTCCCCGCTGGGCAGGGAGCCTGATGTGGGACTCTATCCCAGGACCCTTAGATCATGACCTGAGCTGAAGGCAGACACTTAAACAACTGAGCCACCCGGGTGCCCCAGACTGTTCTTTCTGCATTGCCTGTTTTGTTTCATAAATAACTTTCAATTCCAGCAGTATGCCGAAGTGGCACATTTTAAGGTAGCCTGTCCTTGTCCCATTCACAAACTTAGGAAGACAGAACTGCTAGTACCCCAGTATTATGGGTAGGGACATCAGACGCCTAGAGAACTCTCCCTCCACAGCCCACCCCACCCCCCAGATCGCTGAGCTTCTGAAGTTTTGTCCAGGCTTGGTCCCACCCTTGTCTGTCTGGTACAGAGCAGATTAGAAGAGATAAGAGTTTTGGTTAGTCGCTACTCCCACACTTGTAAGCACAGAGAGTGAGGGGTCCCCAGCAAAAGAAAGTGTCATTGTGACTTACAACTCTTTTCTGTGATCTATGCCTTAGGAGCTCTGTTTGTCCTAGCCACACTTCCTGAAGAACTTCCTAGAATGTGTCAGAATTACAGAGCAATGCAAAAACCTCACTAGTTCGGGAGTTTAAGGGAACGAAGGGAAGGAGAAAATGAACAGTCTGGCCTAACCGTATCAAAGACCATAAATCAGTGGCACAAATTTCCAGTGCTGTTTCAAGAGTGAGCAAGGCCCCGCATTCCTGTCCTGAGGTAAGGAGCCCAAAGCCCTCATTCACTTCCCACAGGGCTCTGAAAGCTCACTCATCAACCCTTCACTTGGACAGTTACCTCTGTTTATTGTCCTGTTACAGTCTCCCTGCTAGGAGGAGCACGAGCCTCATTAACATAACATAGGACACCCGTGCAACCTGATACCGGTCCCTACCTGAACCGGAATATTCATCCTAACACTACATAAAAGGAACCCACTCACGCTGGCTCAGAGAGTCATGGCTTTGGAAATTATTCCCAGTGATCTTTTTATTCGCTGCAAATAAAATTTCCTTTGTGTGACAACACCAGGAGTAGCCTGTACTCTACCTGGAACTCAACAAGGAGAGAACGCACCTTAGTTGGGTTCAAATATCTCAATGGCAGGTGTTCACGTTTTGCTGAAACACAAAAGTTGATATATGGGAGCAGAGAACTGTGTGTTTTGGTTCTCAATTTCTGTCTTATTAGAGTCTCTGCTTTAAGAGCCAACCCATTCAGCACCCTGTTTCCTACTTCTAAACATCCTGTAGTTGTTCACTTTAAAATATATATATTTATTTATGTATTTGACACAGAGAGAGATCAGAAGTAGGCAGAGAGGCAGGCAGAGAGAGAGGAGGAAGCAGGCTCCCCGCTGAGCAGAGAGCCCGATGCGGGCCTCGATCCCAGGACCCTGAGATCATGACCTGAGCCGAAGGCAGAGGCTTTAACCCACTGAGCCACCCAGGTGCCCAGTTGTTCACTTTTTAAAAAAATATTGTATTTATTTGACAAAGAGAGCATGAGCAGGGGAGAGGAGCTAGGGGAGAGGGAGAAGCAGACTTCTCACTGAACAGGAAGCCCAGAGGGACATGGACTCATCCCAGGATTCTGGGATCAAGACCTGAGCTGAAAGCAGATGCCTAAACTGACCGAGCCACCCAAGTGCCCAGTTGCTCAAGTGTTAAAAAGTAAATACAAATATACATTGTGAGGGGCGCCTGGGTGGCTCAGTTGGTTAAAGGACTGCCTTCAGCTCAGGTCATGATCCCAGAGACCCGGGATGGAGCCCCGCATCGGGCTTTCTCCCTCTCTCACTCCCCCTGCTTGTGTTCCCTCTCTCACTGTGCTTCTCTCTGTCAAATAAATAAATAAAATCTCTAAAAAATATATGCATTGTGAAATGACTACCATAATTGAACTGATGAACATACATCTCATCTCACATAGCTAAGATTTGCATGTGCAGTGGGAACAGTTAGGATGCTCTGTCCTAACGAATCTTAAGTATACAACACACTATTATCGATCATAGCCAGTGTGATGTGTATTAGACCTGTAATGACCTTTTTAGCATTGCTCCTAACTCAGGAAATGAACAGGTAAGCCCTGGTGCACTGCCTTGGCCAAGGGCTCTGTCCAAGGGAATGAACCCCTAAGGGGTTGGATAAAACTGGGTTTGCCCACTGTTGCTGAAAAACTCCTGTAAACTCATTACAGGAGAAGCCAAAAACTCAAGAGACAAGGGATTGGAAAAGTGAAAGGGAGACATTTATCTTGGGGAGGGGAGCTGACTCAAGCCTTCATAAATTGATCTCTCCATCAAGAGGATGACACCTAGTGTTGTGAAAGGAGAGGTTTCGGGGGGGGGCACATGCAAGACAGGGGGCAGGGAGCACATGATGGTGCATGGAGGTTGGTATGTGTTCAGCGCCTGATCATGAACAGAGAAGGTGCAGAGAAGGGGATGAGGTCTTGCAGGCACTCTTGCTCTCAAGGCTTTTCTGGTCTGGCAATTGGAATGTTCTGGTCAAACATCTTCATCAATGCCTAAAATAGTATGATAAAAAGTAAGAACAAGGAGGACGCCTGGGTGGCTCAGTTGGTTAAGCGACTACCTTCAGCTCAGGTCATGATCCCGGAGGCTCGGGATCAAGCCCCACATCGGGCTTCCTGCTCGGCAGGAAGCCTGCTTCTCCCTCTCTCATTTCCCCTGCTTGTGTTCCCTCCCTAGTTGTGTCTCTCTCTGTCAAATAAATAAATAAAATCTTAAAAAAAAAAAAAAAGTAAGAAGGAGGGTTTCACAGCATGAGTTAAGCAGTCTTTTTCTCTATTTCTGGTTTTAACTACTGAGGTCTGCAGTTGAGCAAGAGGGCTAGCTGACAGACCTTCAGTATTTATCTTGCCTAAAGGAATCTTTTCAACATTTGATTAGCAGCTCAACATTTCCCTCCCCTTTAGCCCCTGACAACAAACATGCTAATCTTCATATTTATGATTTTAACTTTCTTTCTTTTTTTTTTTTTTTAAGATGTTATTTATTTGACAGAGAGAAACACAGCCAGAGAGAGAACACAAGCAGGGGGAGTGAGAGAGGGAGAAGCAGGCTTCCCGCCTAGCAGGGAGCCCGATGTGGGGCTCGATCCTGAGTCTCCGGGATCATGACCCGAGCCGAAGGCAGTCCCTCAACCAACTGAGCCACCCAGGCGCCCCTATGATTTTAACCCTCTATGGATTCCACATATATGTAGATTTATGTGATTATATATAGAATTGGTTTATTCTTCTGTATAGCTTATTTAAGTTGGCAAAACGTCCTCTGAGAACATCCTGTTGCAAGTGGAAATATTTCCTTCACCTTTTTTTTAAGAAATCAAACATTTTTTAAAATTTTATTTATTTATTTGACAGAGAGATCACAAGTAGGCAGAGAGGCAGACAGAGAGAGGAGGAAGCAGGCTACCTGCTGAGCAGAGAGCTCTATGAAGATGCAGGCCTGGATCCCAGGACCCTGAGATCATGACCTGAGCCAAAGGAAGAGGCCTTAACCCACTGAGCCACCCAAGTGCCCCAAACGTGGTTTTATTACTATTTTTATTAATGGAACAGGACCCCCGGGCAGAAAGAGCTGCACTGGGGTCATGAGGAGAGCGAGATTATATTCTTTCAACTGGGTAGGGGGTTAGGGATAATATAAGTCTGTAAGGAATTTTGGAAGACAGATTTCAAGGACCTTGAAGCGTTAGGTAAAAGTTTATTGCTATCTAATAAAACCTTTGTCATGAGACCCTTCAGATGTATATCAGTGGGTCATGGGCTTGGAGGATGATTGCCAACATGTTTCTTGGGGGGTAGAGATGACAGAAATTTCCAAAAGAATTTTAATATGTTAAAGTAGACTTACAGGATCCTGGGGTAGAGATGGATATGTGGGATAATGTTAAGCTAGGCTTGCCTTTTGCCTTTAGCAAACTATTAACATCCAGTAGAGCTTCACTGTACCTGTTTTAAGGACTTGTCAATGGGCTGTAGGAAGTAAGGATATTTATTTTTTTTTCTTTAGCTTTTGCTTCCACATCAAGGTTCCACACATTTTTTTGCTTCCACACATTTTGTCACCCCAAAATATGTCTTCTTTGACATAAGGATTATTTTATTTTTTAAAGATTTTATTTATTTGACAGAGAGAAACACAGCCAGAGAGGGAACACAAGCAGGGGGAGTGAGAGAGGGAGAAGCAGGCTTCCCACCGAGCAGGGAGCCCGATGTGGGACCCGATACCGGGTCTTCGGGATCATGACCCGAACTGAAGGCAGTCGCTCAACCAACTGAGCCACCCAGGCGCCCCTAGACTGATTATTTTAAAGAAACAGCAGATAAAGGTGTCTGGTCACCTCTCCACACGCTTTCCAATCGGATCACATGGGGAGTTTCAAAAATGATCATCATCTGTTGCCTTCCCATTTCTTTCAATTGGTTTGGGTGAAAACAAGGATGTTCTGTTCATTAAGGGCTCCAGGTGATTCTCAGTGAGGCCAGTTGAGCAAGAGGGCTTCTCATTATTTTATGGGAAATAATGGTCTCTGGCTCAAGGTAACCGGGTTTCTGCAACCGAGTCTGGGAGGGTCAGCTCCCTGCAGCACAGTTCCTATGCTGTAGAACTTGTGGGCGTCTGTGGGAGGGGAGGCCCCTGAAAATATTGCCGGGTGAACTGGGGAGACCCTGGGGCCTCGACCCAGCCCATCCCAAATACGTTGCTGAAGTGTCCTCCTCTTGTCACAAGAGAGAATTCGGGGACATCCAGAGCCCAGCAAAGGAGGGACCCAAACAGGGAAGTTTCCTAAAACGAAGTCCACTCCCAAGATGCGAGAAAGCGAGTCGGGAGCCCAGGGCTCCGGGTTTCTCGGCATGATTGACAGTTAGGGGGTGGGCTCTGTATTACTCGGGGTGGGAATTTCTTGCCAGCAGGGTTTCCGCGCCTTTTCTTCCTTATTTGGGCAGCTGTTTCCGGTCATGGCACCCGCCATCTTGGGCCCAGCTGGTGTGAGCTGGGTTCTCGCGGCCTGCGGCGCCGAGGGGCTTCTCCCTTCACTGACCCGTGGCCGCGCTCGGCTCCTCGCTCCGGGCCGGGGGTCCGCTTCGGGGAAGCTTGCCGCCTCCGCGTCCCAGAACTGAGGCGGAGGCCGTGAGGGCCGGGCGTCCGCGCGGGGGCTCATTGTCTGCGAGCGGCTCCTGACACAAAGGACGAGGAAGCCGGGCCGCGAGTGCATTTCGCGGCCCGGCCTGCAGGCGACCGGCTTCCGGGCCCGGAGGCGCTGTCGGCGGCGTGTAGGGCGTTTTCTCCCGATGCGGCTGTGACTTCTCCACGGATCTTCTTCGATAGGGAAATCCGAGAACGAGGTGAAAGAAGAAATGGCTCATTGTCAGGTGAGTCTGGCGAGCCGGGTCCGAGCCCCGGGCCTCCCTCCCTCCGGAAATTCCGAGCGGGCGGGACCTGCCGAGGTTGATTGCCTTTCGGAGCCAGGGCCCTGTCTTCCGAGTGTTTTCAGCTCTTTTCAGAAACCCCTTTAAAAAGGATACTGAGGGGTGCCCGGGGCGTGGGGGGCTCAGGCCGGAACGCCTCGGACTCTCGGTTTGGGCTCAGGTCGCGATCTCGGGGTGGTGACATTGAGCCCAGCCTGGGCCTCCCCCACTCCCTGGGGTGTCTGCTGCTTCCCTCGGCCCCCGCACCCCCACTTCTCTCTCTCTCTCATAAAATGCAATCTGTTTTGTTTAAAGGGTGCTGAAATTGAGCTCCTTAGAATTCTGTCCCGTATTCCAGAGCCTTCTTTCCCTTCCCTCTGACCTGGCTTCCAGTAGGACACGAACCGTTGTCAGCTTGAGTGGACGTCTTGCATCTATCAAAGGTGTTCCCTCGGTGACTATCACCGGGGACGGCCTTGAAGTCAAGGGTTGTGTCGCCGATGTGGTAGAGACCTGGGGTGTCAGTCAGGGGGAACGTTTCACGGGTCGGGCCCACCTGGAACCTTAAATGGCCGTGTGGACACCGGGATTAAGAAAATGCGCAAATATGCAGCATGAACGTGTGTCCCAAATAACTCCAAGTTCTGGAAGAGAAATAAATAATAATAAAATACACTAAAAGGGTGCCTGGGTGGCTCATTCGGTTAAGTGACCAGCTTTTGATTTCAGCTGCGATCATGATCTCAGGGTGGTGGGATTGAGCCCAGCGTCTGTCTCCCACGCTCAGCGGGGTGTCTGCTTGAGATTCTTTCCCTCTGCCCGTGCTTTCTCTCCCTCTCTAATTCTTTAAGAAAACAAAAAACAAAAAAATACACTAGACATTACAGGACATGGGTGTTACATGTGGCTTGTAATTTGCATAAACCCACTATTTTCTCATAATTAGATTAATAATTCTGATTTTACTTTTGGGAGCAGTGATAATATGTCCTGTGTGCTGCAGGCACTCAGCAGTTGGCTTCATTGCAGCTGATGATAACTTTTCCTTGGCTTGGTGCCCTCTGCCAGATTCCTCCCCTATAATGTAAATATGTCTCTTAGTCATTCATAAGGACTGGATGGGTTTACTGAAAGCTGTGCAGAAGCTGTCACATTCAAACTGGAAACTCCTTTCTTCTGAGTTTCTCTCTGCTTGTAGTTTCTGTTGGAAAATGAAGGCTCTCTCTTGTGCAGTGGAGACAGTGACTTCTGGGAGTGGTGTTTATAAATAATTCAGGCCCTTGTCCTGCAAGTTTCTGTTTTACTCCACACCCATGTCTCAGGCATCCTCTCTGCTTTGTATTTTCAGAAAAAGAAAACCAGAATCATGTAATTAATGTGTTTGAGTATCGTAAAATTCTAAAACCTAACATAGCATAAATGATTATTAGAAGAAAAATTTCAGTGACATACTAGACTCAGAGAGGCGCTTGGGTGGCTCAGTGGTTAAGCCTCTGCCTTCAGCTCAGGTCATGATCCCGGAGACCAGGGATCAAGCCCCACATCAGGCTGCCTGCTCAGCGGGAAGCCTGCTTCTCCCTCTCTCCCTCCCGCAGCTTGTGTTCCCTCTCTGGCTGTGTTTCTGTCTGTCAAATAAATAAAATCTTAAAAAAAAAAAAAAGAAAAGAAATACTAGACTCAGAAATGTTAGAAGTTTTCTTTTCCCTCCCAGTTTTTATTTAATTCTAATTAACATACATATACACACTTATGATGTATAGTTGTTTTCCTTATAGGTTTCTGTGTGTTTGTCTTTATAGTATGATTAAAAGACAAGCGGGGCGCCTGGATGGCTGAGTCATTAAACATCCGCCTCCATCTCAGGTCGTGATCCTGGAGTCCCAAGATGGAGCCCTGCACTGGGCTCCCTGCTTGGCGTGGGAGGCCTGCTTTTCCCTCTCTCATTCCCCTGCTTGTGTTCGGTCTCTGGCTGTGTTTCTCTCTGTCAAATAAAGAAATAAAATCTTTAAAAAAAGTAAATAAAATAAAGACAAGAGGCATCATCATACACACATGGATTTATAAATTTTATGTCACTGAAAGTGTTTCTTTAGTTACCATGACAGTATTATACTCTGTCACTTTTAATGTGCACATAATCGCTTTTTACATGTGTGGGTGTATGCATAAAATGTAGAGGGAAGATCAATTTTTTGTCAATGCCTTTTTGTTTCCATCACTCTTCTCAGTTTGCAGCAGGCATCTCTGCATGTTGTCCCATCCTTTTAGATGGACTCTAAATCAGACAGCCTGGATTAAAAGCTAATCCCTTCCACATACTGGATATTTGTCAAAATAATCTCATAAAAAGAAGAATATGTTCTGTTAGCTTATTACTTATTTGTGCATTAATTTATGAAAAGTCATAAGAAAACTATCTAGTAACCAGTAAATCCTCAAAAGAGTGCTATTCTTGCTAATATAGTAGATCCTTGTAATTGCTATAAGATGCCTTCAGTTCCTAGTCCTCCAAGAATTCTTAGAGTTCTACCTTTTCTTATTTAAAAAAAAAGTATCCCTTGACCCATAGGCTACTATCTCCACTAGAAATGCCGAATCCGGGGTGCCTGGGTGGCTCAATTGGTTAAGCAACTGCCTTCGGCTCAGGTCATGATCCCGGAGACTCGGGATTGAGTTCCACAGCGGGCTCCCTGCTCCGCGGGAAGCCTGCCTCTCCCTCTCTCACTCTCCCTGCTTGTGTACCCTCTCTGGCTGTGTTTCTCTCTGTCAAATAAATAAAATCTTAAAAAAAAAAAAAAAAGAAAAAAAAGAAATGCACAATCCAGTCCCACCCCAGAATCTGCATTTTCACAAGATCTACGGTGCACTTTTGTGAAATTCTAACTCACACTAGAACTGATGAGTACATTTGTAATCCACCAGTACTTTCCATGAAAAAGTGGACACAATTTATAGTCTATAATATAGATGCAGTTCTCAATAATGTGTATGCCTGAGTTGATGCCTTCATTTGGCAAGTTATCTTGGGTAAACAGACAGTATTTATAATGGTTTTGTGGTTCGTATGCCATCCTCTTACCTCAGAGCTAAAGAATGCATTAGAGCCCATTAGTGTGTTGAAAATTATCTCATGGGGTCACCTGGGTGGTGCAGATGGTTAAGCATCTGCCTTTGGCTCAGGTCATGATCTCCAGGTCCTGGGATAGAGCCCCACTGCCAGCTCCCAGCTCAGCAGGGAGTCTGTTCCTCCCTCTCCCACTGCCTCTCCCCTTGCTTGTGCTCCCTTTGTGTGTGTGTGTATCTCTCAAATGAATAAATAAAATCATTAAAAAAAAATTATGGGTACAGTAGGAAACACACCTAAGCCAGAACCAGTTCTCCTTAATATACGTGAATGAACATGAGTTCACTTCTTGGTGAGTCACAGATAGAAAGCACACCAGGTAAAGGTGTGACACAAAGGAAATTTTATTTGCAGCCAATAAGGAGATCGTTGGGAATAACTTTCAAAGCCTTGACTTCCCAAGCAAGGGTGAGTGGGTTCCTTTTATTTAGGGTTAGGATGAATATTTAAGGATGAATATTTAGAAAGGGGAGCCTTGTCATTCTTTGTGGAGGCAGACTAGATCGTGCACATGCCTTAAGAAAACCAGTCTATACATACTTTGAGTGTTACATAAATGAGTGGAGATTTAGTAGTATCATGAGGTAAAGGTAACTGTTGGACACCCCATGGTCCATCTGCAGGTGCGATTTGGAGGTTAAGCTCAGATTGGTCTGGGCCACAGGAGCTCTTTGCCAGCAGTCCTTATTGCTTAAGGAAGGTTCTATTATGGAGGGCTATGCCCATCAGGTCTTTTGCCTTGCCTAATTATTTAGAAAGATAAGCTAGAAAGAGGTTAAAATGGGGGACAAAGCTTGTTGGGTACAGGCAGGTGGGCGGTAAAGGTCTGGCTTGGGGTCTAGCTGGTGACAGATTCCTCCTCTGGTTTTATTCCCCTCATTCTTGAGGGGCTCAAGTAAAAGGTCCATCTTCTGGAGCTACTTTCCTGCTAGATGGGGGCGTATCATAAGGACGGGTTGAGGCCCAGAATTTTTCCTCAGCTAGTTCTAGATAAGCTTGTGGCTCCCCAGGTTTAACCCCAAGGTGCTCATATCCTCATGTTACTACTATTTGTAATTTTATAGCCTCCTTGTGCTTGGACACAAGTCATCCAAGCAGTTAAATATGCAAGGTCCAACCAGCAATAAGAGCAGTGTTTTGTTAGTTTCTTTTTGTTGTAGTTGTGCTGACATTGACTAGGGAATTTATTCCTCAGGGATGGCCCACTGTGTTCATATCTTTTAGCATCACCAGGATAATAGTGATAAATAAAATTAAGAAAGTGTTCATTGTGGGGCACTTGAGTTGCTTAGTTGGTTCAGTGCCTGGCTCTCGGTTTTGGTTCAAGTCATGATCTCAGGATCTTTGGACTGAGTCCAGCATCTGGCTCCCATGCTCACTGGGGAGTCTTCTTGAGATTCTTTCCCAGTGCCCCTCCCCCTGCCCGCACTCTGTCTTCCTCCCTTTCTCTCTCTAAAATGTCTTTTTTTAAAAAAAGCCCAAGCAAATAAAATACACTAGACATTACAGGGCATGAATGCTACATATAGCTTATACTTTGTACAAATCCACTGTTTTCTGGTAAGAGATCAAGCTCTGTGGGCTCAGTGCATTCTGCTTCTGGATTCTCTCCTTCTGTTCCTCCTCTCCCACCCCCGCTTGCTCATTGGCTCTCAAATAAATAAGATCCTTAAAAATAAAAAGTGTTCATTGTGAAGTCGGACCAAGTTAGAGGGGTCTAGGACATCTATTTTGCCATGTATTAACAATAAACTGTGGTATTTATTACTCAGCAGTCACAGAGAATGATTTAATCTGTTAAAGGGTCCAGGCAGCAAACAGTAAGGCTGAAAAAACCGAACAGCAGAACTAGTGTCCTACAGATAGTGATTATTATGGTTTTACATTTGAGAGCCCTTATGCACTGAGGCTTTACTAACCTTTTGAGTTCCTCCAGCGGAAGTTTCAGGTCAGTAAATGGTTCCCAGGAATATTGTTATCTGGTGCTAGTAGCATTCCCCCCACCCCTGACTTCCGTGTAGATGCCGATTTTACTCTACTAGGGTGGCTTCCAGGTAGGACTCCCTTTAATTTGAAGGAAGAGCATGTGGTTAGTAGTTCCGGCGGGGAGGGGGACCCTATCTAAATAGGATCTAGTTGATCCTGGGGTGACCCATTTTTCCAAGTTCGGAGGTATGTTAGTCCCCAGTTTCGTTTGGGTGAAGCTTAATTTCAGTGGGCAGAGGGAGGAAACATTTCCCTGTTGAGTGCATCCATCACCTCTCAGAGATTAATTATGTGCTTAATGGCCCGAGAAGCCTGTGGGTCTGGAGATGAGAAGGAGTCAGAGCATTTGGAAAAGCCCTCCGGTTCATCATCCCAGATGGGCCAAAATTTTAGTTTGCCCTTTGGGATAGCTCTCACATTAGTGGAAGCAGTTGGTGGTAACTTTAACCAATGTTCTTGTTTCTTGGCACAACTTCGCCAGAGTCTGTTTTAGGGTTCTGCTCACCCCTTCTGTCTTCCCAGAAGACTGAGTCTCCAGGGAGAGTGTAACTTCCACTTGATAACTCAAATGATTTTGGATATAAAGGTTGGCCCATTGTCATTCTAGATTGACCTTGGCAACTGAAACTGAGGAATTTTCCCCTTTACTAAGGCTCTTGTTATTTTTTTTTTTTAAGATTTTATTTATTTATTTTGCAGAGAGAGAGATCACAAGTAGGCAGAGAGGCAGGCAGAGAGAGAGGAGGGAGCAGGCTCCCCACTGAGCAGAGAGCCCGATGCAGGCCTTGATACCAGGACCCTGAGATCATGGCCTGAGCCGAAGGCAGAGGCTTTAACCCACTGAGCCACCCAGTCGCCCAAGGCTCTTGTTACTTTGTTAGTTCTTTCTGTTCCTCAGGGAAAGGACTTAGTCCATCCAGTGAATGTATCTGTAACCACCAGGGGCCTTTGACATTATAGTAAAGTCTGTGCACCGGTCCTCCCCTGGCAGGTCTAAAATAGACTGCTCTAACTTAATTAAACCAACAAGCTTAAACTCTATTATTTTTTTTTAAACAAGCATTTGTCTTTTAACCAGCTGAATAGTACTCTTGCCTGTTCCAAGGGCATGCTTCCAGTGACCCAGGGAGTTGCTACCTCCTTTTTTCAGGTTTATAAGGAAAAGGGGAAGTGCTCAAGGACCAAGCAGCCAAGGTGGGCATTTAAACTGACAAACAGACCATAAAACCAGGTGGGATGGAGGTTTCAGTCTCACACCTTAGACTAGCCTCTGTTAGGTCACTCCCATTTTGCTAGGTTGGATGTGAAAGGCTGCGTCCTGTGATCTGTCATCAGGGAATGTCTAGACTCAAGTTTAATGAGTAATCAATTCCCCCAGACTACTCTGACCTAATATTATGCTGGTTTGCCCAGACTTTGTGAGAGGTCTAGTTTACCTCTCAAACCTGTGTCACAGGGGCGCCTGGATGGCACAGTCATTAAGCATCTGCCTTTGGCTAAGGTCGCGATACTGGGATCGAGCCCCAAGTTGGGCTCCCTGCTCTGCGGTAAACCTGCTTCTCCCTCCCCCACTCCTGCTTGTGTTGCCTCTCTCACTGTCTCTGTCATAAATAAATAAAATCTTTTTAAAAAAAGAAAAAAAAAAAGCTGTGCCACAGGGCGCCTGGGTGGCTCAGTTGTTTAAGCGGCTGCCTTCAGCTCAGGTCATGATCCCAGAGTCCTGGGATCGCATCCTGTGTCAGGCTCCCTGCTCAGTGGGGAGCCTGCTTCTCCCTCTGCCCGGCCCCCCTACTCATGGTGTGATCTATCTTTCCCACTGTCTCTCTAATAAATAAATAAAACCTTAAAAAGAAAAATGCTGTGCCACATACCTGGTATAACTTATTCCAGCAGAAGTCCTTCAGAGTGGATGCTGGGTTTCAGGTGACTTCAGAATACCAGGCTGGCAGTCACAGGCATGAAGAGTGAGAGCTCCCTTCTTCCCCCAGGATCTGCCCCCTCGCCCTGGTAACTTGTACAGGTTAGCCAGGGTGAACTTGTGGTGCTCCACTGCTTCATCTGTTGGACGCCAGGGAACCAGAGGCCGGAACCTGGGAAAGACACCTGTCCCATCTGGATCACCAAATTTGTAACTGAACTAAAGTGAGTTCGCTCCTTAGTGAGTCACAGAGACTACATGGTGGAATTGTCACACAAAGGAAGATTTATTTATAGCAAATGAGGAGATCACAGGGAATAATTTCCAAAGCCAAGACTCCTGGAGCAAGAGTGAATGAATTCCTTTGATTTAGCCCAAGGATGATTATTTAGAAAGGGTAGCCATGTCATCTTATGTAGAGGTGGTCATAAAGTCGTACACCTGCCTTAAGGAAACCATTCTATGCATATTTTTTATATTATGTAAATGAGCTTTGTGCTTCTCCGTGTGGGAGAATTTAGTATTATAAAGAGGTAAAGGTAACTGTAGGTCCCTCTATGGGTCACTTCTTGGTGCATCTGCACAGGTGTGAGTTGACAGTTAAACCCAAGTTGGTCTTCATGGTCTGGGTACTGGAGCATTTTGTCAGTGCGGTATTTACTGCTTGTGCGGTAGTTTCTGTTTCCATTATGGGAAACTATGTCCCTGGGGTTTTTTTGCCTGAATTTAAAGAGAGACTGGATAAAACAGCTTAAGGAAAATTTGGGACAAACTCAAGGGGTACTGGCAGATGACATTAACTCCCTTTCATCTTAGGTACATTATGAACTCTGTCAGGGCCCACTTGGTAACTGTGGTACTTATTGCAGGGACTGCTGACATTCAGGGATGTGGCCATAGAATTCTCCCAGGAGGAGTGGGGACGCCTGACCCACACTCAGCGGGAATTGTATAGGGATGTGATGTTAGAGAACTATGGAAACCTTCTCTCCTTGGGTGAGGATGACTTCCTTCCAGACTTTCCAAACCACACTTAGGGTTTTCTTCCTTCCCTTGAAGACCTTCTCTTGGAAGATTCTTCTTTGCATGACTGGAACTCAGATTGCTGCAGTAAGGGAAGTAAGTAGGAGTTTATAGGTGGAGAGAAAAATCTTTGTTTCCTTCCCAGCTTTAGCTTCCCCTTCCTTAATTAAGAGAACACCATCATATCTATAGATTAGTGGTAATTCTAAATATTGAGGGGCATACAGTGGTACTGCCCACATCTTAAACTCTAATTTCCACTCCTTGTTTTTGTATGTAGTACTTGGAAGTGGTATCCAAGATCTGAACATTGGAAATTTCTCCTTCATGTTATCAATGGGCTCTTAAACAACAGCTTTTGGGAAGTCATTTTCTAGAATTCTACAGTGTATTCTCTTTTCTACTGAGCATAATAGTGGATTGAAAGCTAGAATCTCCAGCAGTACTCATTCCTTTTTTCTAATAAACAGGTCTTATTGTGGCAAAGCCACAGACCTGGTCATCTTTTTGGAACAAAGGAGGGAGCTCTGGGATGTGAGAGGAAAGGAGACAGTACCCATCCACCCAGGTAGGTGGGAATGAATGAAGCAGATGACAGAGGTGAGGCCCAAAGGTAAAGGAGGAAGGTAGACTTTATATTGTGCTTTGGGTAGCTCTCTTTGAATAGAAATAAGTTTGAGAAGCCTGGTTGTATTTCTCTTCTTGTCCCCCATCCACTTATCATGCCCTTATATCTTGTGAGGATTCTCCTTTAGCTCTAGTGATCATCCACTACACTCACAGCATAGACAACATCCTTCACTTGGATGGTGAGGGCCTCTGTGACTTGAGTGCTTTTCTGTTGCTTTTGGAGCCCTATAGGAATCTGTGCCTGTTTCTGAGAAACTCTGTTAAGCCTTTTTTTTTTTCTTTTTTTTAAGATTTTTATTTATTTGTTTGACAGACAGCGAGAGAGGGAACACAAGCAGAGGAAGTGCGAGCGGGAGAAGCAGGCCTCCCGCTGAGCAGAGGGCCCACGGTAGGGCTTGATCCCAGGATCCAGGGATTACAACCTGAGCTGAAGGTAGACATTTAATGACTGAGCCACCCAGGTGCCCCTGTGTTAAGCCATTTCAAGTTCTGTTTTGCCTCATGTGAGAAGTGTGTCAGGGTAGTGGTGGACATATGGATATATTGGAGTTTGGTGCAGAAATCCCAGGAACAGTGGAGAGAGATTTCACCTGTTTTCTGCTTTCTGATTTCCAATTTTATGGAAGCCATAAGCTTAATTGTACAAAATTGAAACAGTAATATATTCAAATAACAAAGCACCTCCCTAAAATGAGAAAATCTAATGCTTCATTTCCCTTCACAGTTTCCTTTCTCTTGTCTGCACTAAGTAGAAATCACAACTCAATGCAATCCAATTCCTTTATTTAATGTTTCTGTTTGTATCCCAGAGTTCCTACATAAGGTAATGCCATAGGGTAGCTAGAATGTTTAGTACTTCAAACTCATAGCATATAATAAATTCCCAGCTGTTACCTTCTTTCTTCTTTCTTTTTTTTAAGATTTTATTTATTTATTTGACAGAGAGAGAGATCACAAGTAGGCAGAGAGGCAGGCAGAGAGAGAGGAGGAAGCAGGCTTCCTGTCGAGCAGAGAGCCCGATGCGGACCCTGAGATCATGACCTGAGCTGAATGCAGAGGCTTTAACCCACTGAGCCACCCAAGCGCCCTGTTACCTTATTTTTTTTTTTTTAAGGTTTTTTATTTATTTGACAGAGAGAAACACAGCCAGAGAAGGAACACAAGCAAGAGGAGTGAGAGAGGGAGAAGCAGGCTTCCCGCCGAGCAGGAAGCCCAATGTGCGACTCGATCACGGGTCTCCGGAATCATAACCGGAGCCGAAGGCAGTGGCTTAACCAACTGAGCCACCCAGGCGCCCCCGTTACCTTATTTCTTAATAATTGCATCATTTTATAATTTTGTCTAGTTTAATATGACTTCCTGGGACTGTATCCTGTGCTTTCACTTTCTGTACTTTTTTTTTTTAAAGATTTTATTTATTTATTTGATGGAGAGAACACAGCTAGAGAGGGAACACAAGCAGGGGGAGTGAGAGAGGGAGAAGCAGGCGTCCCATTGAGCAGGGAGCCCGATGTGGGACTCAGTCCCAGGACTCTAGGATCACAACCTGAGCTGAAGGCAGACACCCAGCAACTGAGCCACCCAGGTGCCCCCCCAAATATTTATTTTATATAAAGGAATTGTGAGCATATTTTACAATGTCTGTGTTTCTTTATTTAGACATGAAGGGCTTTTGTTTGCTTGGTTCTGAAAAATGGATCACAGCTTTAAATTCTTTGTAAGAGTGGGAAGAACATTAACATAATACTTTTCTTCAATGTCTTTTTAAAAAAATATTTTATTTATTTATTTGACAGAGAGAAACACAGCTAGAGAGGGAACACAAGCATGGGGAGTGAGAGAGGGAGAAGCAGGCTTTCCACCAAGCAGGGAGCCTGATGCGGGGCTCGATCCCGGGTCTCCAGGATCATGATCTGAGCTGAAGGCAGTTGCTTAACTAACAGCCACCCAGGCGCCCCTCTTTAATGTCTTTTAAGTGTTCATAACATTTTCCGTTAGAGGTTTTCATAATTGATCGTAATGAATTTCCTTCACAGTTTTACTGTTCTGTAACACATGGCAATGATTGAAAATGCTTACTTGCACAGTCACAGTTTAAAATTATAGTAAAACAATTCTTTTCTTTAGAATATATTTTTTAAGATTTTATTAGAGTGAGAGCACAAGGAGTGGGGGGGGGTTGGGCAGAGAGAGAGGGAGAAGCAGCCCTCCCACTGAGCAGGGAGCCCGATGGGCTTGATCCCAGGACTGTGGGGTCTTGACCTGAGCCAAAGGCAGACACTCAATGACTGAGCCACCCAGGCGCTCCAGAGAATTCTTTTTTAATAATACATGGGTTTTTTTGTTTGTTTTTTGTTTTGTTTTTGTCTTTTTTTTCTTAGTTTGAGAGAGAGGATAGGGAAGGGGGGTGGGAGGGGACATCTCAAGCAGACTCCCCACTGAGCGCAGAGCCCAACATGGGGCTCCATCCCAGGACCAAACAAACCCAAGCTGAAATAAACGAAGAGTCAAGAGTCTTGGGGCACCTGGGTGGCTCAGTGGTTACGCCTGCTAAATTGTGGTTAGCAAAATTTAGCTCCTTTAATATTGAAAAGTTTTAATTTTCTTAAGTAAACAAAGACACAATAAATAGAAAACATAGAAACTCTGGTTTTTTTGGGCAGATAAAGAAGGAAAAAACTTTGTTTACAATTTCTTATCAAGAGATGTCCAGGGGCGCCTGGGTGGCTCAGTTGGTTAAGCCACTGCCTTCGGCTCAGGTCATGATCCCGGAGACCCGGGATCGAGTCCCACATCGGGCTCCCTGCTCGGCGGGAAGCCTGCTTCTCCCTCTCTCACTCCCCCTGCTTGTGTTCCCTCTCTGGCTGTGATTCTCTCTGTCAAATAAATAGAATCTTAAAAAAAAAAAAAGAGAGAGAGAGCGAGAGATGACCAACAATCCAAGAAAATGGTGTCTTTCTAACAGGGTGAAAAGCTGCTTGTCCATTTATACCAGTGTACTTTTAAAACTCTTTTATCCCAATCTTAGGCCAGACCATGCCTAAAATTTTTTTCCAAAGAAACACAAGCAGGGGGAATGGAAAGCAGGAGATCCTAGGATCCCGGGACCACAATCTGAGCTGAAGGCAGTCCCTTCACCTACTGAGCCACCCAGGCATCCTGTCTTTGGAGGAGTTTAATCCATTTACTGTCAAAGTAATTCCTAAAAGGGAAGAGCTACTATTGCCATTTTTAAGTATTTTTCTCTACGCTATTTAATCCCATTTTTCTTCTCTAGCTGTGTTCCCTTATGTTTCCTTGAATTTTGTGATGAAATGCTTTGACACCATTCTTACATCATTTTTGTGTCTTCTGTAGGTGTTTTCTTTGTGGCTATATCATGGATATTACTTAAAACCTCTTAAAAGTACAGGGTGCCTGGGTGGCTCAGTGGGTTAAGCCTCTGCCTTCGGCTCAGGTCATGATCCCAGAGCCCTGGGATCGAGGCCCGCATTGGGCTCTCTGCTCGGCAGGGAGCCTGTTTCCTCCCCTCTCTGCCTGCCTATCTGCCTACTTGTGATCTTTCTCTGTCAAATAAATAGAGGGTCAAGATGGCGGAAGGCCAGGTGACCACATTTCGGGGAGCTCCCTGAAGAGAGCTGAATTCCAGCAAAAAAAACACTACAAGACCACTGGGAACACCCATGAAATCAGCCTGAAATGTGATATTTCCCACTTCTGACTGCCACGAGAGACAAGGAACATCGGCAAAAAGGTAGAAACAAATAAGACGGTTTGGAGGCTTGCCCCCAGAGACAGGGGAGTGGGGGAGGAAGCCCACAGAGCTGAACCGTTGAAAACAAATACCCCAAAACGAAAGTGCTCTGTGAGTGAGGAATAACAGCAGAATACGGCCTGAATCGGGGCTAGACAGAAACGGGAACACAGCGGAGCCCGGAACACAGCGGAGCCCAGGGCAAGGCAAGGAGACTTTTTAAAAACATTTTTTTCTTGTCCCGCCGTCCGGGGGACCCCCCCTGCGTCGCCCCCGCGCGCGCGCACCGGAGCTGCCAGAGCCACTGCAGCTGTCGGGAAAGCAGCGGGTGTGGATTCTATTTTTACGCCACTACTCTTCTCTACTGTTTCTCTCCACACCGTGGGCCGCGCCCCCCAGGGAAGGCGTTTTTACAGACTTGCGTGGGACCAGAGAGGCCAGACGAGGCCGCGTGTCCCAGGGCGCAAAGTCGCGCAATCCAAAAGGAGTTGTGGCTTTGAGGTGCGGGAGTGAAACGACAAGCGGGGGCGGGGGCAGAAATCAATACAACCTCTGCACCAGCCCGGCTGTGACAGACTGCCAACCGGAGGCTGGAAAGAGCCCCTCTCTGTGTAGAAGCTCTCTCTGGGAGGGAGGTCTGGGCGCAGACATCTTGCTCTGACAGACTGAAAAGGAACGGCACGCCCCGCCCCGCCCCCAGAAAGCAGGCAGGAAGCTCAGGAGGACAACATTCAAATGCAAAACCCCAAATGGGGGGGGGGGAGACAATTTATTAAACTCCTGGCACTGACTACAAGTACCAAAAGCCCTACAACTCAATGATACAGTTTTCCACCTCATTTACTTTTTTAAACTTTTTTCTATTTTTACTTTTAAAGCTTCCACTTTAAGCTTAAAAATGCATTCTCACGGTTTTTCTTCTTTCAGTTTTTAGCCCCTTTCTTACCACAACGTGATACCCAATACAACACCCCATAACATTTTTCATTTTTTTTATTTATTTATTTATTTATTTATTTATTTATTTATTTATTTATTTTCTTTTTTACCCTGAAATTTTTTCAGACACACCCCTGTATTTTCTGCTTTTGTTGTTGCCTCTTGTTTCCCTATTCGCTCCCGCCATTTTTCCCTTTCTTCTCTCCTCTTTTCTTTATTCTCTCTTTTACGTGTACATGTCAATCCCACATTTCTATTCAATACTACCCCTATATACAATCGGCTCTAATCCTCCTAA
>PITA01010126.1:33045-62454 GCA_004023965.1 Spilogale gracilis
TCCCCCTGCTGTGCTCTCTTGCGCGCGCTCTCTCTCTCTCTCTCTCTCTCTCTCTCTCTCTCTCTCACACACACACACACACACACAAATAAATAAATAAAACTTAAAAAAAAAAGATTACTCTGGATATGTGATGTTCTGTGACATTCTGTATGAATGTTGCAAGATGGGTTTTGATCCTTTTGGCAAAAATGTCATGGGGGTGGGGGTTTGGGTGGCTCAGTTGTTAAGCAAGCGTCTGCCTTGGGCTCAGGTCACGATCCCAGAGTCCCGGGATCCAGCCCCATTAAGCTCCCTGCTCAGCAGGAGGCCTGCTTCTCCCTCTTACTCCCCCTGCTTGTGTTCCCTCACTGATTGTTTTTCTCTGTGTCAAATAAATAAATAAAATCTTAAAAAAAAAAAAGAAACGTCATTGGGATTTTGAGAGAGATTGCGTTGAATCCGTACATCACGTTGGGTATTATTGCCATCTTAATAATATTATGTATTTTAATCCAACATCATTAGATCTTAATCCAACACCATAGATGCTTTCCTACTTATTTTGTTTTTAGTTTCCTCTGCAATATCTTATAATTTTCATCACACAAGATTTTATCTCTATCATGTTAAATTTTAAGCATTTAATTCTTTGTGATGCTACCATAAATGTAATTATATTCTTTATTTTTTTGGTGTGATAGTAGAAACTCAGCTACTTTTTACATGTTGATATTGTATTTTCAAACTTTGTGAGATTTGAGTTTTAAAATGGTTTTTTATTTTTAAAAATACCTTATTGGTTTATTTGAGAGAGGAAGAGAGAAGGGAGCATCAGCAGGGTGAGGGGTAGAGGGAGAGAGAAAAGCAGACTCCCTAGGAACCTGACATGGGACTTGATCCCAGGAGCAGGGTGAGGGGTAGAGGGAGAGAGAAAAGCAGAGTCCCTAGGAGCCTGACATGGGACTTGATCCCAGGAGCCTGGGATTGAACCCCGCATCAGGCCCCCTGCTTGGCTGAAAGCCTGCTTCTCCCCTCTCACTCCACCTGCTTGTGTTCCCTCTCTCACTGTGTTTCTCTCTGTCAAATAAATAAATAAAATCTTTAAAAAAAAATGTGGATTTTTTAGGCTTTTCTATATATAAGAGCGTGTCATCTGTAAACAAATAATTTCACGTTTTCTTTTACAATTTGGATGCCCTTTATTTATTTTTGTCATCTAATGGTTCTAAGTAAAACATCAAGTAGTATGATAAATGGAAGTGTTGAATTTACTTCATTCTTTTCTTCCTGATCATGGTAGAAAAGCTTTCAATGTTGACTAGAATATGATGTCCCTCTTAGGGTTTTCATATATGGCCTTTAGTACATTAAGGTAGTTACCTTCTCTTTCTACTTTTTTTTTTTTTAAGATTTTATTTATTTGACAGAGAGAAACAGCCAGAGAGGGAACACAAACAGGAAGAGTGAGAGAGGGAGAAGCAGGCTTCCTGAAGAGCATGCAGCTGGATGCGGGGTTTGATCCTGGGACTCCTGGATCATGACCTGAGCCGAAGGCAAACGCTTAATGACTGAGCCACCCAGGCACCCCTCTGGGAAATTTTTTACTTGTCCTTCAGTTTGACAAAATATTCTTGGTTGTATTTTTCTTTATTCATGACTATTAATAGACTGTATACTATTTTCTTTTAAAAAGGTTGTTGCTGAGGGACACCTGGGTGGCTCAGTTGGTTAAGCGACTGCCTTCGGCTCAGGTCATGATCCTGGAGACCCGGGATCGAGTCCCACATCAGGCTCCCGGCTCGGCGGGAAGCCTGCTTCTCCCTCTCTCACTCCCCCTGCTTGTGTTCCCTCTCTGGCTGTGTTTCTCTCTGTCTCAAATAAATAAAATCTTTAAAAAATAAAATAAAATAAAAAGGTTGTTGCTGAGAAATCCACAGATAAGACTGTCAAGTTCTGTTGTCCACCCTGAGTTGCCTACTCTTGTTCCTGTCACAGGTTTCTTTTTGTTTCTTTTTGTTTTGTTTTTTTTTTTAAGGTTTTATTTATTTATTTGACACAGAGAGAGAGATCACAGGCAGGCAGAGAGGCAGGCAGAGAGAGAGAGGAAGAAGCAGGCTCTCTCTCTGCTGAGCAGAGAGCGCAAAGGGGGCCTCGATCCCAGGATCCTGAGATCATGACCTCAGCTGAAGACAGAGGGTTTAACCCACTGAGCCACCCAGGCGCATCCCTTCTTTTTGTTTCTGATTCTTGATAGTTTGGTTATATTTTAAATCTGTCTGGATATCTTCAGTTTATTTTATTTGGAATTCATTGTGCTTCTTGATATTTTAGGCCTGTTTCTTTCCTCAAGTGAGGGATATTTAAGTCATTAATGTTTTTTTTTTAAGATTTTATTTATTTATTTCACAGAGAGAGAGATCACAAGTAGGCAGAGAGGCAGGCAGAGAGAGAGGAGGAAACAGGCTCCCCGCTGAGCAGAGATCCCAGTGCGGGGCTCAATCCCAGGACCCTGAGATTGTGACCTGATCCGAAGGCAGAGGCTTTAACCCAGTGTGCCACCCAGGCGCCCAAGCCATTAATTCTTCATATAGGCTGTCTGCTCCCTTTTAATTTTTTTTAAAGATTTTATTCATTTATTTGACACAGTAAGAGAGGGAACACAAGCAGGGGGAGAGGGAGAGGGAGCTGGAGAAGCAGAATTCCCGCCAAGCAAGGAGCCGGATGTGGGGCTGATTCTAGGACCATGGGATCATGACCGGAGCCAAAGGCAGACTCTTAACAACTGAGCCACCCAGGTGCCCACCTGTCTGCCTCTTTTCTTTCTCTTTCCCTCATTGGGTCCTCTTGATGTGTATATTGGTCTCCTTGATGGTGTCCAGTGAGTCCCTCAGGCATTTGTCCCATATCTGCATTTTTATTTTGTGCTCCCTCTAACCTCATAATTTTAATGAATTATCTTACAAGTTTTTTCTTCCTTTATTTTGCTTGATCAAGTCATTATTAATCCCTCTAATGAATTTTCAGATCCAGTTATTGTACTGTTATACTACTATCAGGTTTCATTTTTTTGTTTGTTCCTTGATTATACTTTCTGTCTCATATTTTGATTTTGTTCTAATGTAGTTTGAATATTGTGCTTAATTAACTCTAGTTATTCGATCATGACTTAGATGGTTATTTTAATTATGTATCAGGTAATATAGATGTTCATTACCTACAGCCAATTTCTGCAGATGTATTTTGTTTCTTTTAGCGTGTCGTATTTTTCCGCTTTGTGTGGTTTTTGATCTTTTGAAATTCGGGAATTTAAACAGTCTATGTCTCCTAGTCTTTATGGACTTGCTTTTTTCAGGAGAACACCAATAGCAGTCCTATGATGCAGAAAATTTGCAGCTTCTCAAACCCATTTGGTCAGGTATAGTCTCTGTGCATGTAACTTCTCAGTAACAGGAAATTTCTCTGTTTCTTGAGTCCATGATATAATATATGCTCTCCCTGATGACCATCTTCAAGTAGTAGTGTCTGATGCTACCACTGTGTCCCCCATTTTGACTCATGACAACAAATGGTGCGTTGAGTATATACCGTTCTGTCTTATACTCTGTGCCCTGTGAAATAAGTTTGTGTACCCACATGAAAAGTCACAGCTTTGGACACAGAGACACTTGAGTGTATTAGCTATACGAATCATGTTTTCTTCTCCATAAAATACAAAGAAGTAAACAAAAGAATGTGTCTGTGACATGAGTGTGAAATACAGTGAAATCTTACAAGTTGGAGGCCTCGCTGACTTAGCATCAACACTCCCGGAAGTCACTGTCTCCAGTGCACAAAAGAGAGAGCTTTCATTTTCCAGTGAAAACTACAAGCAGAGAGAAACTCAGAAAAAAGGAGTTTCCAGTTTGAATGTGATGGCTTCTGCACAGCTTTCAGTAAATCCATTCAATCTTTATGAATCAGAGACATATTCACATTACCCATGAAGGATCTGGCCGAGAGCACCAAGCTAAGTAAAAGAAGTTAACATCAGCTGTAATGATAAGCAAATAGAGATTTGTGCCTGCAGCCCACGAGGGACACGTGATCACTGCTGTGTTCTGTTTCTGCCCCAAAATAAATCAGAATATGAATCTAATTAATAGGCCACCTGGTGGCTCTTGCCTTTTTTTTTTTTTTTTTTAAGATTTTAATTACTTATTTGAAAGAGAAACAAGCAGGGGGAATGACAGAGGGAGAAGCAGGCTTCCTGCCGAGCAGGGAGCCCGGAGCCCGATGCGGAGCTCTACCCCAGGACTCTGGGATCGTGACCTGAGCCAAAGGCAGATGCTCGAAGACTGAGACACCCAGGTGCCCCGGCTTAGTTGCTTTAAGCTCTCACTTGTGATTTTGGCTCAGATCAGATCTCAGGGGTCATGGGCTTGAGCCACACATCGGACTCTGTGCTCACCAGTGCTAACATTCAGGGACGTGGCCATAGAATTCTCTCAGGGGTAGTGGGGATGCTTGAACCACACTCAACGGCAATTGTACAGGGATGTGATGTTAGAGACTATGGACACCTCCTCCTCTTGGGTGAGCATGACTCCTTCCAGATTTTGAAACCACAGTTCAATTTGTTCCTTCCTTTGAAAACCATCTCTTTGAAGATTCTTCTTTACAGGACTGGAATTCAGATCCAGGCAATAAGGGAACTAAGTAGGGGTTTGTAGAGAATATTTTTCGTGATATTTCATTCTCAGCTTTAGCTTCACCTTCCTTAGGGTAAGTCCATTAATTCTGTACATTAGTGGTAATTCTACATATTCAGTGACATAAAATGGTATTGTCTACATCCTAAACTCCAATTATTACTCATTATTTTTAAAGATCTTGTTTATTTGGCAGAGTGAGAGACAGCGGGAGTGGGAGAGGGAGAAGCAGGCTTCTTGCCAAACAGGGAGTCTGATGCAGGGCTCGATCCTAGGACCTCAGGACCATGACCTGAGCTGAAGGCAGACGCTTAACGAGTGAGCTACCCAGGCGCCCTGTTTCTTATTACTGTATGCGTAATACTTGGAAGTGGAGATCATAATGTGACTATTTGAAACCCCTACTGCGTGTTCTAAAGGGGCTGTTGGTTAACAGCATTTGGGAAATCATTTTCTAAAATTGTACAGTGTCCTCTCTACTGAGCACAGTGCTGGATTGAAAGTTAGAATCTGGGCACCTGGGTGGCTCGGTTGGTTAAGCGTCTGCCTTCGGCTCAGGTCATGATCCCGGAATCCCAGGATCGAGCTTCTCAACAGGCTCCCTGCTCAGCAGGAAGCCTGCTTCTTCCTCTCTCACTCCCTCTGCTTGTATTCCCTCTCTAGCTGTGTTTCTCTCTGTCAAATAATAAACAAAATCTTAAAAAAAATTTTTTTTTAATTAAAAAAAAAAAAAAAAAAAGGAAAGAATCTCCAGCAGTACTTTTTTCTATTAAACAGATCTCATGTGGAAGCCAAACCTGGCCATCTTCTTGGAGCAAGAGAATGAGCTCCGGGATATGACGATAAAGAAGAGAGTGGCCATCCACCCAGGTAGGTGAGACTGAATGAAACAGATGACAGAGGTGAGGTCCAAATGTGGTGAAGCAGGACTGTTGACCTTAAAATGCGTTTTAAGTAGCTCTCCTTAAAGGGAAATTAGTTTGAGAAGCCTAGTTTTACTTCTCTCCCTCTCACAGAGGGACATCCATCCAACATTATCAAGCTCTTATATTCTCTAAAGATTTTCCTTCAGCTTGAGTGATGGTGCAACCACCACATCCACAGTGAGGACCAGGCAGCTACCCTGGGAGTGGGAGGCCCTACTTAACTTGAGAGCTTCTCCACTGCCGTGGGGGCCCTGAGAAAAATCTCCTTATTTCTGAGGAGCTGTATGCTAAACCTTTTTCCACGTTCTGTTTTGCCTCATGTGGGAAGTGTGTCATGATAGCAGTAGACGTATTGCGGTTTTGTGCAGAAATCCTGGGAACACTAAAGATAGGTATCCGATGTTTTCTGGTTTATGCTTTCCAATGTGATGGAGACTTTAATTTTAATAGAACAAAATTGAGACTCAGTAATCTTAATCTTATCAGATAATAAAGCATCTCCCTAAAATGAGAAAATCTAATCCTTTCTTTCCCTTCAAAGGTTTGTTTTTCTTTGTAATTTTAGGAAGTTCCACTCTGTGTTGTAGTCCTCAATGATGAAATAATGTAATGAATGTATCTATTTGTAACCTAGACTTCCTACATAAATTATAAATTAATTCCATAAAGGAGCTGGAACATTTAGAAAGTAGAACTTGCAGCCTATAATAACGTTTTCAGTTGTTATTTTATTTCATAATAATTGCATCATTTTATAATTTTGTATGATACAAAGTTCTTGTGATTTTTGTCATGTGTGTTTTCACTTTCTTATTATATCAGATTCATCTATGATTTTTTTTATATGGATACTTGTGATATGACATGGGTGTATGCTGTTAAGTGAGGTGGATAATTAGTACAATTCCCATATTGAAAAAAAAAGTTTTGTTAATAAATTTAATTTTACTTCAGGAAAAATTAACTATTAGGCTTTTCTTCTGCTTTACTCAGAATGTATCCAAATTTAATTCCCAATATTTATTTTAGCAAAGTGATTGCTGGCATATTTTACAATTTTGATATTCTTTATTTCAGAATGGTATTTCTTCAGGTGCTTGGTTCTTTTTTAAAATTTATTTATTTATGAGAGACAGAGACAGAGAGAGAACACACCAGCACTAGTGGGGGGTGGGGTAGAAGGAGAGGGAGAGAATCCTAAAATGACTACTTGAGGGACTCAATCCCACAACCCTGATATTGTGACCTGAGGTGAAATTAAGAGTTGGACGTTAACCTGCTGAGTCACCCAGCACCCTAGCTTGCTTATTTCTAAAGAATGGATTATGTAGCCTTGTGTTCTGTGTAAGAGGAGAGACATGTTAATAACATAACACATTTTTTAATGTCTTTTAAGTGCTCGTTCATAAAATTTTCTGTTAGAGCTATTTATAGTTGATTTTAATGTGTATTCTTTACAATTTTACTGTCTATGAAGGCATGCCAATAATTTAAAATACTTGTTTTTCATGGCTACATAGTCACAGTTTAAGATTACGCTCCTATAGAAGGTTTCCTTTCAGAAATTAATGTATTTTTATGTAAACTTCTTTGGGTTAAATTTTGTTTTAGTCTGCTTTTGCAATTCCGTAATAATGTGCTTCCTTCTGTATGGGACCCTCCACAACGTTATTTAGTTGTGATATTGTTGTTGCCTGTGTATTTTATTATAGGATGACAATTTTCAACTCAGTAGATTTCAGGATAATGTGAGTTTCTCTCCTGTGAATCAACTTTATGCCCTTTACCAATAAAATTATGTATGTATTTATCTGTATAAATGCCACCCATGCCTACTTTGCTTATGACTCATCTTGTGTATTTTTTTAATTGGCTAATGTTCAGTGAGTGTTGTATTGAGTTGTTATAATAATAGAATTAATTTCATCATCTAATGGTGAATTTATATTCCCTTGGCATAAGAGAAACACCTTTTGTGAATTCAGTGTAATTTTTAAACATTTTATTCCTCAGAATCAAGTTTTAGTATTACATTATATCCTTAATTTGGTGTTATACCCATGATAGGCTTTGATAGCATTCTCATTAACTTTTGTGTCTTCTCTGTACTTACTTTCAGAGCAGTTATGTTAGAGATTACTTATAACATTTTAAAGGTGTAACAAACCATTTTAAAAGCTGTTGTCAATTGCACACAGAACTCTTAGCATCTCCACCCCTGTACCCACTTTATGTCACCAGTATCACAAATTCTATCTTCCATGTTGTGTACTTTGTTGCCTAGGTTATGATTTTTATGCTTTTATAAAAAAAAGTTCTGTAGCAGAAATAAAAGTGACATGTGCTACTTAATTACAACACTACAGGTTTCTATAATTGCACAAATAATTTATATTTATTTATTTATTATTTATTTATTTGTTTGTTTAAGATTTTATTTATTTGACAGAGAGAAACACAGCCAGAGAGGGAACACAAGCAGGGGGAGTGAGAGGGAGAAGCAGGCTTCCCGCCGAGCGGGGAGCCCGATGTGGCACTCGATCCCGGGTCTCCTGATTGGGGAGATCATGACCTGAGCCGAAGGAAGTCGCGCAACCAACTGAGCCACCCAGGCGCCCAATAATTTATATTTATTTTTTTTATTTTTTATTTTTTATTTTTTTTTAAAAGATTTTATTTATTTGACAGAGAGAAACACAGCCAGAGAGGGAACACAAGCAGGGCGAGTGAGAGAGGGAGAAGCAGGCTTCCCGCCGAGCAGGGAGCCCAATGTGGGACTCGATCCCGGGTCTCCGGGATCATGACCCAAGCGGAAGGCAGCCGTCCAACCAACTGAGCCACCCAGGCGCCCCCAATAATTTATATTTAGCCGAGACCTCTATGTTGTTATGTGGTTCCAGTTACTGTTTAGAATCCTTTTAGTTCACCTAGAAAGACTTCCTTTAACTTGTGGGGCAGGTCTACTGCGAAACTTAAAGGGGTTTTTACTTGGGAAAGTCTTCATTTCTGCATTCATGGAAAACAGTTTAACCAGCTAAAGTGTTCTTCTTGGCAGCTATTTTTTGATCTTTTAGTATGTGAATATATTTTCCCACATAGTTCTTCCTGTCAGGTCTGCTGAGAATCCCACTACCAATCGTATGGAGCTCTCTTGTACGAGATGGTTGGTTTTGTCATGTGGTTTCAAAATTCTCTCTTCACCTTTGTTTTGTAATAGGTTTAGTATGATGTGTTACTGTGTTCATGTCTTGATATTTATCCTGATTTGAATTTACTGAGCTTGTTGAATTTGTCTCTTCTTTCCACATACATGGGATGTGCAGACCTTTAGTTTTTCTTTTTTTTTCTTTTTTTTTTTTTTAAATAAGACTTTCTTTCTTTTTTTTTTTTTTTAATTTTTATTTATTTGACAGAGAGAAACACAGCCAGAGAGGGATCACAAGCAGGGGGAGCGAGAGAGGGAGAAGCAGGCTTCCCGCTGAGCAGGGAGCCCGATGTGGGACTCGATCTCCCAGACCTTTAGTTTTTCATATAAACTCTCTGCCTCCTTTCACTCTCCTCTTAATGGGATCCCCTTAAGGTACATATTGGTCCACTTGTTGGGCTCCCATGAGTCCCTTAGACTCTGTCCTTTTCAACTTTTGTCAGTATAGAATTTAAAATAAGGTGTCTTGGGGTGCCTGGGTGGCTCAGTTGGTTAAGCGACTGCCTTCGGCTCAGGTCATGACCCCAGAGACCCGGGATCGAGCCCCACATCGGGCTTCCTGCTCGGCGGGAAGCCTGCTTCTCCCTCTCTCACTCCCCCTGCTTGTGTTCCCTCTCTGGCTGTGTTTCTCTCTGTCAAATAAATAAAATAAGATGTCTTATTTGGGGCACCTGGGTGGCTCAGTTGTTAGACGTCTGCCTTCTGCTCAGGTTATGATCCCTGAGATCCCCGGAGTCCTTGGTTCAAGCCCCGCATTGGGCTCCCTGCTCAGCGAAGCCTGCTTCTCCCTCTCACTCCCCTTCTTTTGTTCCCTCTCTAGCTGTGTTTCTCTCTGTCAAATAAATAAATAAAATCTTTTTTTTTTTTAAGATTTTATTTGTTTATTTGATAGAGAGAGAGGAGGAAGCAGGCTCTCCGTTGAGCAGAGAGCCTGATGTGGGCCTTGATCCCAGGACCCTGAGATCATGACCGGAGCCGAAAGCAGAGGCTTTAATCCACTGAGCCACCCAGGCGCCCCAATAAATAAAATCTTAAAAAAAAACAAAATAAAATAAGGGGTCTTTAAGATGTCTGATTCTTACTTCTCATTAATCAAGTCTATGGCTGACCCCTTGGTGTATTTTTAAATTCAGTGATTGCACTCTTCAGCTCCCAATTACTGGTTGATTGTTGTTATACTTTCTGTCTGTTTGGGTTTTCATTTTGGTCATGCATAGCTTCCCTGATAGCATTTAGTTAAGTATCTGTTTTCTTCCTCCATGAACATCTTTATCATGGTTATATGAATTTATGAATTTATGTCAGGCAATTAATAATAGTTCTTTATTAATTGAAGGCCACTTTTGGAGATTTATTTCATTCCTCTGTTTGGAACACATTTTCCTTTTTCTTTGTATGCCTTATTATATTTTGTTGATATTTGGGAATTTTTAAAAAGTAGCCTCTGAGCCCAGGATTATGGACTTGCTTTGCAGAGAGAAACACAAATAATAGTAATTCTGGGACCTGTCTCACATGTTCTGGGCATTTGTCATGTCTTAATTTTTGTAATTCCCCAGGTGTAAAACTGTAGTTATTACTTTATGTCCATGATACCTTCCTCTCTGTGTCTTCATCTCTTTAGTCTCTCCATTGGCTGAACAGATGCTCACCTTTTGTCTGACCAGCTACCACAATGCTTCCAAAGGGTGCTCTCATTCCTTCCTCCTTCCATGGCATGCATGACTGAAACATGTCCCTTAGGCAGCAGCAAAGAAGCCAGATCACTGAACTTACAGGTCATTCATTTGTTTCTGTCCTGAGGAGAGAAAAGAGTTTTCTTACAGTGTTGCCTTGGAGTGTCAGGGAGGGTGAGCAGCAGTTGTGGGCAAGTGTCACAAACGTTCCTTGTCTCTTTGATGTGGCTCTTTTTCCTTTGTACTTGGCCCTGGGGGTTGCTCTGTTCTCCTAACTGGCTTCTGGAGCACTCTGAAAGCTATGCTTTTCTATTTTTGTCCTGATGGAGGAGCACAGTCCTGGTAGTTCCTATTTCTCCCTTCTGCTGATGTGCTATGATGAGTATCAATTCTGCATATGAGCATTTTAACATATATAGTAAGTGTGATAACTTACTTTGTATCTTTTACTTATTTTTATTTTTTTTTTAAGATTTTGTTTATTTGACAGAGAGAGAGATCACAAGTACACAGAGAGGGAGAAGCAGGCACCCTGCTGAACAGAGAGCCCGATGCAGGCCTTGATCCCAGGACCCTGAGATCATGACCTGAGCCAGAGGCAGAGGCTTTAACCCACTGAGCCACCCAGGCACCCTACTTTGTATCTTTTAGTTATATCCCTGCATAATACCCAAGACCTGTTGGCAAAGAGGGATGAAAGGAGATTCAATTTGTAGAGTGATCGAAGATGTGGAAGCTGTGGAAATAAGTATTTATACTTAAGATTGACTGGGAATGTGATGGGGGTTAGTGAAGGACAGAAAGGACATTATGATGGATAGAAGCAAATTGTGACAGTTCCTACGATGAAATCCTTAGTGCCACAAGAGATCAAAGATATATAACATTCGGAGAAAACCTTGCCTTAAGTCAGTTATATTTGCAGAACAATGTTTTTGAACCCAGGGATAATCAGTTATTTAAACATACATATTTTTTTGAATGGTATTTGGAAATTCTGGAAAATCACCTAGTCCATGCTAAAAGCCTTGTGCAAACGATTTCAAATGTAAAATTGGTTTAATCATTATGTGATTGAGTTGAGAAGTACTTTTCACAGGGTTCGTTATACTTCCACCAACACATAATTCTTCCTTATCGCAAAGTACAAGTTTGATAAACACTGGAGGGTCCTTATCCAGACATCACTTTGCAATACTTACCACTCAGTTCTTAATCTGCAGCTAGGTTTCTTGTGTTGTGAATTTAGGAAGATCTAGTGAGGGCTCTAACTTTCATAATTATGGAGGTATTTATAATAGAGACAAAACTTAACTAGTACAATGAATTTGAGAAAAACATCAATCAAGAGTGAAATCCAATTGAAAATCAGAGAGCTCAGTTTCCACAGAACCAGTATTATAGTAGTAAATGTGGGAAAGGCATTGATGAAAGCTCAAATCTTACTGTACATCTTTGTATCCTTACTGAAGAGAAGACTTAAAAATGTAGTAAGTGCCGCACACTAAACATTTAGTCTCAAGACAGCAGACATTTCATATTGGGATGAAATGTTAGTAAATGTAAACACTGTGCAAAATCTTTAACTACCACTCAAAACTTACCGATATGCGGTAATATGTAGTGGGGGCAATGCCGACAAATATAAAAAAAAAACATTGTGGCAATGTCTTCAAACAGGATTGCATACTTTCTGAACATCATAGAGTGTGTACTGTGAAACCCTACAAATATAAAGAATGTGGCAAGGATGGGGTGCCTGGGTGCTTCAGTGGGTTAAAGCCTCTGCCTTCGGCTCAGGTTATGATCTTGGGGTCCTGGGATTGAGTCCCACATTGGGCTCTCTGCTCATCGGGAGCCTGCTTCCTCCTCTCTCTCTGCCTGCCTCTCTGCCTACTTGTGATCTTTCTCTCTGTCTAATAAATAAATAAAATCTTTTTAAAAAATAGGGAAAAAAAGAATGTGGGAAGGAATTTAATTCATAATCAGACATATTTAACATGAAATAATATATCCTGAGGGATACCTTACAAATGTCAAGACTGTTGGCTCAGTGTACCTGAAACTGAAAACTTACTCAGTATCAGAGAAAGCATAGTGGATAGAAACCCAGAAATGTAATGATTGATAAACAACCTTTGTTTTTAATATACACTTCAGGGGAAAAAAGGAGTATTTTCATAGAGGATAAAAATATTAAAGATGTAGACAATTTGCAAAGTATCAGTATAAAGGAAATCTAAATAAGAACAGTCACAGTAGTAAGCAGTAAGTCAGTACCACATTTTTTTTTTTTTTTAAGATTTTATTTATTTGACAGAGAGAAACACAGCCAGAGAGGGAACACAAACAGGGGGAGTTGAGAGAGGGAGAAGCAGGCTTCCTGCCGAGCAGGGAGCCCGATGTGGGCCTTGATCCCGGGTCTCCGAGATCATGACCTGAGCCAAAGGCAATCACCCAACCAACTGAGCCACCCAGGTGCCCCAGTACCACATTTTTTAAAAAAGATTTTATTTGTTTATTTATTTGACGGAGAGAGAGATCACAAGTAGGCAGAGAGGCAGGCAGAGAGAGAGGGAAGCGGGCTCCCCGCTGAGCAGAGAGCCCTATGCAGGCCTCCATCCCAGGACCCTGAGATTGTGATCTGATTGGAAGGCAGAGGCTTTAATCCATTGAGCCACCCAGGTGCCCCAGTACCATATTTTAGACATGGTACGTCAGAAAAATTAAAAGTTTAAAGTCTTAGATTAGTTACATTTTAGCCTTGGGCAATGGAGGCTAGAGGGCCTCACGCTGCCTCCTAAAGGGGAAATCTGTGTGTAGCTTTTTTTTTTTTAAAGATTTTCTTTATTCATTTGAGACAGAACATCGGGGTAGTAGTGGGCAGAGCACAGAGGGAGAGGGAGAAGCAGACTCCCCACTGAGTAGGGAGCCCAAAACCTGGCTCCATCCCACGACCTCAGGATCATGACATGAGCCGAAGGCAGGGCCTAAGGTAGACACTTAACTGACTGAGCCACCCAGGCATCTCCGCCTGTAACTTCTAAGTCCCCAAACCTCAAAACCATAGCTACTTTTCCATAGAAATAGCCTATTGTTGACCAGAAACCTTACCTAGAACATTAACAGTTAATCATCCCCTTCTTTTTATGTTGTCTGTATCCTATACAGTAGTTTTATAATAAAGTAAGGTTAATAAAAGAAAATATTAAGGAAATCATAACAAAAAGAAAACATGTTTACAGTACTACACTATACTTATAAGAAATATATGTATAAATTGACCCACAGTGTTCACACTCGTGTTACTCATTGGTGAACTATATTTGTTAATATGCCTGGGAGGATCATGGGGGAATGGATAGCTGGAAAACGATAATTAGTTTTAGTGTGTCTCTTTTCTTTTAACTATGTTTGAGATATTTTGCTGGGCTAATATTATTACTTTTATTGCCTGTTTTCACTGTTGTGATGTATTTTTCTTCAGTCTTTTTAATTTTGTATATATGATGAGAATAAGTCCTTTGTATTTTCTCTATATCTCTGTTTTATTCTCTTGAGCTTTGATGCAGAGCATTTCTTAATTTTAATGTAATCCAGATTGTCAGTTAACCCTTGATGGTTAGTGATTTTTGTCATTTTTAGGTATCTTCCCTTATACCAAGATCACACAGAGAGAATCCTTTTGTGCTTTTCTAAAAACATGATTATCTTTACAGTTTTGATCAGAAATCTATTAAATATGAATGTGTTGTGTGGTTTATTTAGGGACCGAGGTTTTCTATTTTTTTCCCATCAAATTTGATAACAAATTGAAATGTATTTGAAAATGTATTTGTGCTTTCCTTTAATTTGCTTACCAAAGACATTTCTTTTTTTTTTAAAGATTTTATTTATTTATTTGACAGAGATCACAAGTAGGCAGAGAGGCAGGCAGAGAGAGAGGAGGAAGCAGGCTCCCTGCTGAGCAGAGAGCCCAATGTGGGCCTCGATCCCAGGACCCTGAGATCATGACCTGAGCTGAAGGCAGAGGCTTTAACCCACTGAACCACCCAGGCGTCCACCAAAGACATTTCTTGACATTAATAAACATCACCTCAGTCTTGGAGCAGACCTTTCCTGTGATTTCTCTCCATCTTTTCCTGCCTCTAGTTATTTTTACAATCTCATAGTACCATACACTCAGTGTCAATTTTCGTTTTTTTTTTTTTTTAAGATTTTATTTATTTATTTGACAGATAGAGAAATAGCAAGAGAGGGAACCCAGCAGGGGGAGTCAGAGAGGGATAAGCAGACTTCCCGCCGAGCAGGGAGCCCGATGTGGGAGTCAATCCCAGATCTCCAGGATCATGACCTGAGCCGAAGGCAGTCGCTCAACAAACTGAGCCATCCAGGTCCCCTCGATGTCAGTTTTGATGTTAGAAAACTTCCATCGGCCTCTTTGCTCAGATGAATTATTCCTATATTCTCATAGCAAAAGGACTTCCAGGGTCTTGGCTAATGAACAGTCATCTTGTTATACACTGTATCAGTAATCTTGACAAACTGATAGCTGTTTTACCATCCTCTCTCTCTTTAGTTCACAGGGTGTAGGTTAAGTTCTACAAATTTTATTGCCAAACATATGAGTATATACAACTTGTTGGTCATTGACTCTAAAGTAAATTCCTACCAACCGTGACCGCTTTTGGGTGAAAAGATTTCTCCCATGGTTTTGGGTGTATAGTTCTATATGTTCACAAAGTGGTCACGGGTATGTCCAGGTTGTTGGTACAGTGTGGGTCTTGAGTGTCTTCCAGATAATTTAATTAGCCCTCTTGATGCTTGCTGGAAGGAGCTTAAAGTAAAAGCTTCCCTGTACAAGAGTTTTTAATTATCTGTTATATATCACTGTCAATTGAGCAGTAAAATATGAAGGAAAATGTATTTTGGGTACTGCTATGCATATTAGAACCAAAACATACATTTACTGTATACAGTATTGTTACTCTTCTTGAAATCATATTGTGAGCTCATGATCCGGACCATTCGTTCCAAGATTTTTGTCCTGTGCAGACACAAGCCATGTGTCAAGTGCATTCATAGGATCAGTGTTCTTCACCTAAGTTCAGGGCTACCCACAAGTGCTACTTTTGCCCTTGTGACCACCTCTGTTTCATTTTACACAATCTCCTACATCTTTTATGTCTGTGTTGGTCTTTTTAATGTTCCCTGTTGATGGTTGGTGAACACCTCTGCTGTACTTCTCTGTCCTAAATCCTGTGTTTTCCACTTCTCATCCCTTTTATTGGAATAGCTGCGATTCCACTGTATCTAGGACCCGCTTTGCCTGGGTAAGGAGTGCAAAATACTCTGATCTATCCAGATACATGTCAGTTATATGCTTTTGCACCGTTTTATTCTTTCTTCACACATCTCCCTTAGAAAGATCATGATGGTGCGCCTGGGTGGCTCAGTTGGTTAAGCGACTGCCTTCGGCTCAGGTCATGATCCCGGAGACCCGGGTTCAAGTCCCACATCGGGCTTCCTGCTCAGCGGGAAGCCTGCTTCTCCCTCTCTTACTCCCCCTGCTTGTGTTCCCTCTCTGGCTGTGTTTCTCTCAATCAAATAAATAAAATCTTAAAAAAAAAAAAAAAAGATCATGACAAATTTAAGGTAGATCCTTGGGGATCTTGCAATTTCTTCTCCTGGTTGAATGCATGGCCCAAGGACATTGCAGAAGGGAACATGATAGCTCATCCAGTTTTTCTCCATTGTACCCTGCTGATCATAGCCTTGAAAAATGTTTTGTGGTATAAATTGAATACATTCTATCCCAGATGCTCCTCAAGATAATGAGTGTTTCATGATGTGGTGTACACATGGGAAAATGAGGTGGGATCCAAGACGGGGTCAAACTGAGTGGTGGATACTGTTGGGACATGATTTTCTATGGGTTTCAGTTTCTGCAGGTATTATGGAATAGAAGCATTCCAAGTTTTTATTCTAACTGTTTTTCCATTGATGTATGTGTATAAAAGGCTTGGAAAAATAGTGATACTATCCTGCCCGTGGATAGAGGAAAGATTTGTTTACTGCTCGGGAAAATGGAGAGGTCTCCTTCAAATGGCAAAGTGCAGGGAGATAATGCTCGTTGTTCCTTTAATATGTTGAGGTTCCCTGTGCTCAGAGTCTCATAGGTGTGATACAGACCCCCACTGCATGTGCAGTATCTACATTTGTGAATTGTGGTTGGGAGGCTGGTCAGTGAAATTAGTGTGAGCAAGCGATTATGGTGATTGCTGTGACAGGAGCCGCAGAGCCTTGGATTTTTGATCCAGGATCTCTTGTCTTCTGCCAGCAGTGGAAAATTGTTAGAAGCCGATTTGTCACATTAGAGAAGGTATGTAATCTTGGGATTTTTACAGTTTTCAAGGTTATCCATGGACTTTATTCAAAACAAAATAGTAATTCATTGGTCTCCGGTTTTGTTTGCTCATTTGTTGTTTTGATTGTACATATAAGTGAAATCATACGGTGTTTTTCTTTGACTTTTATCACGTAGTATAGTATCTTCTGGGTCTATCCACATTGTCATAAATGGTATGAAAGAATCAAAAAAGCAGAAATAGGCCCATAAATACGTTTAACAGCCTGCTAGTTGCCAGCATGGAATGGAGAGGGACGATAGGCAAAGTGGGTAAAGGGGATGGGACGTATAGGCTTCCAGTTACAGAATGAATAAGTCGTGGCGACAAAAGACACAGCATAAGGAATATATTCAATGGTATTGTTACAGCATCGTGCGGTGACAGGCCATAGCTCACTTGTGAATGTGGTAGAACATACACATACGGTGTTGTTAAATCACTGTATTGTATATCTGAACTAGCATAACAATCTATGTCAGTATTGCTTTAATAGAAAACAAATTAGACAAAGATAAGCATATACATATATAGGTTTCACTGCATTCTTTAGAACTTGCATGTAAAGAAAGCTAACCTATTCCGAATGAAGCTAATCCTGTGTGTTCGTAATAGGATGTAGACTTAGGAAAGCATATTTTTCTCTAACACAGTGGAGACAAGGCTAAACTTCTGGAGAAAGAAGACTCGGGAGAGAGGAAAGCATTCTTAGCAGGGTGAAGAAGTGACTAGAAGGACATGGAAGAGCCTGGAGTCCTCACAGGCTAAGCAGCCTAGGAAGAACATTCATTTATGTGAGAGCTTCTTAAATTATTTTCCCTGTAGTATACTCTGTCTCTCATCTCTTAGCATTAGCCTTCATGTAGTAATGGCCAAATACCTCACGAAGGCTTTTCTGTATAAGTGGATTCTTTTGAGGATAGTGGCAATTGCAATTGATTTTATTCCCTGTGCTGAATTGAGGCAAAGTCAGTCTTTAGGAAGTGGCCTGACATGAAAACAGAAGAGATCCTATAGCATGAAGCACTGGGAATTAGTAAAAATGTCGGGAAACCTTGATATTTTTAAAATCTGTGTCATCTGTGAGGTCCAAGCTAAGAAATCAGCATTGTACCCAGATTGCACCTGTGTGGGAGCAATTTCCACAAATACGTTTGGCATGGTGACTTGAAGAAGGATGAATAAAAAGAAGTCCAGAGAAGAGTGGCTGATGAAGTTCACCATGCAGGGATGGAGTTGGTGTGAATGAAAAGTGAGGGGAGGGAAGGACTGCAGGCTCACCTGTTTTATCCTCTTCCCTGTGTTTAGGAACCTTTTAAACTGTTCATCCTGTGTGATGCAGGCATGGAATTTTGTGTGGAGCATACATTCTCAAAGTTTGCCCAGATACAACAGTGTGCTTCAGATTATAGAAGTAGTTTTTGGTTTGGTTTTGTTTTTAAAAATACACTTAGTGGCGCTCGTGGGTGGCTCAGTTGGTTTAGCGACTGCCTTCAGCTCAGGTCATGATCCTGGAGACCCGGGATCGAGCCCCGCATCGGGCTCCCTGCTCGGCGGGAAGCCTGCTTCTCCCACTCTCACTCCTCCTGCTTGTGTTCCCTCTCTGGCTGTATTTCTTTCTGTTAAATAAATAAAATCTTAAAAAAAAAAATACACTTAGTGCCCTTGACTGAATTGAAACTGGATTCCATACAGCCTTGGTTCCATCTCCTGGTTCCCATGTGAGGTGTGCCTCTTCCTTCCACCTAAGAAGGAATTAATGTTTGTCATTCTTTGGTCAAACTGAGAGATAAATGAGGTAAAGGAACCAAAGATTCAGCCCTGGCTTTAAATGAATTTTGTTCCTCTACCACTTGATTACATCAGTGATGTTTATACACAGGTACCTTACTATGGACACTCTCAAGAAAGAATAGAACATTATTCTTGAGAGACAAAAATTGGATAGGACATCAGTGTTTGTCAGGTCTAGGACCTGAATCTAAGCTCCCAGTCCGTCTGTGTTGCAGTGGGGAGATCCCACAGTGTTTCAGGGACCCTGGAGGACATGAGGAAGTGAGGGAAGGGTACCTACTAGAGAGGAGTGTTGCACGATTCTTGTACATCAGTTAGCCTCTCTTGTCAGAGTCTCTGGACCAGGCCTTCGTGATTCAGCTGATCAGACTGTGAAGAAGAGCCTCTGAAAGCCTGTGATAACACACATAGGACAGAGCTTAAATACCTGACAGACTGTGGGCAGTATATCTGGCTTGATATTTAACAAAAGGGAAGTTTTCATGTTTAGCTTATAAGGTACTTGCTGTTCTGGACATTTTTTTCACAGTATAAGTTAGTATTGTCCTTTGAAGATTGTTAGGCACCATCACCAGTGTGACCCATTAGAGATGCCTACATTTCATTTCCTCTGTGTTCTCTGCTGGATTCCTCCACTATAAGTTTAATAATTTTCATTTATTGTTACATACTTTGGGAGCATTTACTGAAAGATGTGCATAAGTCATCTTATTTAACCAGGGAAACTCCCTTCTCTGTTTCACGTAGTAGTCTGCTTTGAAAACGAAGGCTGTCTCCTGTGTTGGCTGAAGATACCATTGTTTGAGGTAGAGATTATAAATAAATAATGTCTTGCCCTATACATTTCCATTTTATTCCACACTCATATCACAGACATAACATTTCTTATCACTTCTCTGTTGCTCTAGAGAAAGAATGCCTGCATCATAAATGTTCCACTGCCTTGAAATTATAAAATATAACTCCACACAAGAGCTACATGAGACAAATACTTTGAATGCTATAAGAGACTCAGAAACAAGTTATTTTAGTCATATTCTGGTGTGTTTGTGGTGTTTTTGCAAGACACAAAAACCTTCATCCACAAATATATTCATAAGTTTTTATCACTGAAAGCATTTTTCAGTTTCTTTATTTCTTTCTTTAAGATTTCATTTATTTATTTAACAGGGAGAGAGAGAGACATCGAGAGAGGGAACACAAGCAGGGGATGTGGGAGAGGGAGAAGCAGGTTTCCCACCAAGCAGAGCCCGATGCACGACTTGAACAATGCAGGACTTGATTGCAAGACCCTGGATCATGGCCTGGGCCGAAGGCAGACGCTTAACAACTGAGCTACCCAGGCGCCCCAGCATTTCTGTTTCAGTGACAGTAAAAAGAACCCTCTAGTCTATCATTTTTATTCTTCTTTTATTGAATTTATAATTTTCTCTTTTGTGTTTTATCCTCACTTGTTTTTGTTGATAAGTTCATTATCTTTGCATTCCCATTGTCATTTTTTTTTTTTAAAGATTTTATTTATTTATTTGACAGAAAAACATAGCTAGAGAGGGAACACAAGCAGGGGGAGTGAGAGAGGGAGAAGCAGGCTTCCTGCTGAACAGGGAGCCCTATGTGGGACTTGATCCTGGGACTCCAGGATCATGACCTGAGCTGAAGGCAGTCGCTTAACCAACTGAGCCACCCAGGCGCTCCACCCATTGTCACTTTGAAATGTGCTGTGAATCTTCTTTTAGGGTTGCTTCTGTATAGTGGTTTGTGTGTTTGTCCTAGAGCAGTTCAATTTCAGACAACCTGGGGTAAAACTCAGGAGGTACTATCCCAGAAGTTTTGCCAAGATAATTTTTGAAAGGTGAAGAACGGGGTGCCTGGGTGGCTCAGATGGTTAAGCGACTGCTTTTGGCTCAGGTCATGATCCTGGAGACCCGGGATCGAGCCCCACATCGGGCTTCTTGCTCAGCGGAAAGCCTTCTTTTCCCTCTCTCAGTCCCTCTGCTTGTGTTCCCTCTCTAGCTGTGTTTCTCTCTGTCAAATAAATAAATAAAATCTTTAAAAACAAAAAAAAGGTGAAGAATGACTACTGTTCTCATAGGTTAGTGTGGATTCATCGGTGAATTTATGAAAAAGTGTTAGAATGTGATGTAGTGGGAAGTAAATGTTCAAGAAGAATTGTTTTGTTCTTGGTGTTAAAAATTGTAATTTCTACAATATTCTTTATGTTCAAAGTCATCTTTTTCTTTTCTTCTTATTTTTGGAATTTAAAAGTATGGCACTTGAACTAAGATATTCACATCAGTTGCAAGGTCGTGAGAAATGTGGAAACTCAGATCCCACCTAGAAAATTAAATCAGAATATAAGTTTTGACAAGATCGTCACTTCATTGACATTAACACTGGATAAGGACAGGTCTAGCTCACCTCTACTTTTTTGTTGCTAAACCTATATTTATGTCTATGGTGCATTATTTTGAGAACTGTGGCTTTGTAGTATGTTTTAAGTCAGGGAGTGTGGTGCCTCCAATGTACTCTTCACTTTGAAAATTATTCTGGGTGTGTTATCCTATGACATCCACATGAATGTTAAGAGGGCTTTTGATTTGCTCCCCAAAAAATGGCATTGAAATTTTAATATTTTCAGTGTTATATATTTTTTTCTGATCTGTTTTATTTATGTCTGGTTTTTCATTATTATTACCTCCCTCTGCTATATTTTATGTTTATGTTTCTTCTTTTCCTGGTTCCTTGAAGTGTAATGTTATTTTGTTTATTTGAACTCCTTTTTTCATAAGTCGAGCATTTGTGGTATTAAAAAATTGAAAATGGCAAAGTCTAGTGGGGAAAATTAGCAGAAACAAATAATGCAGGTGATCACCAAACAATAAAATAGCATAAAAATAAAAATAGGCTTTCTTTAGGGTTTGCTATAGATCATATCTTCTTTGAACAGAGTTAGTTTTCTTTTTCTTTTTGAACTGGATTCCTTTTATGTATTTTTTTCTTGCCTGATTGTTCTGACTCTAAAATATTCAGTACTATGTTGAATGGAAGTGCTAAAGCCACTCCATTACCTTGTTTCTGGTCATGCAGAAGAAGCATTCAGTCTTTCACTATTGACTATGTTAGATTTCAGCTGTTAGTACCTATATGTCCTATATTATGCTGAGGTGGTTTCCTTATGTTCCTACTCTTGAGTATTTTTGATCATGGAACTATGTCCGATATGCTCACCTTCTTCTTCTGCATCAATTAATATGAACATGTCATGTTTGACCTTGATTTCTAATAATGCACAGTCTTAAATTTATAAATTTCCAAATGTTGAAAGACCCTGAACGTCAGGAAGAATTCTCACTTGATTATGTTGTAAAATAGTGTAATGTGCTTTTGACTCAGTTAGCTTTATTTCGTAGTGGACATAGAAGAACTGTTCCTTATAGGTAGTAGTTTGTAGTTTTCGCTGTTTGTAGTGTCTTCCTTTGCTTCGATAACCTGGTGAAGCTGGCGTTCACAGAGATTGTTTGATAGTTTCTTTTGCTTCACTCCTTGGAAGTGTTGGAGGAGATTTAAAGTACTTTCTCTTTAAATATTTATTTGAATATCCAGTGAATTTATCTGGTACAGGACTTTTCTTTGTTGGGAGGTTTTTGGTTTTTTTTTTTTTAAGTTATTACTACTTTTTCAGTCCATTTAGTAGTAGATTATTTGATATTTTATTTTTTATTATTTTTTTTCCATAATGGAGTCAGGTAGGTTATATACTTTTTGAGATTTATACAAGTTTTTCTGATACCTATTGTGGGCATATAATTATCCATCATCACCTCTTACAGTTATTTTTATTTCTATGGCATCAGTTATATTGTGCCTGCTTTCACTTCTTCTGATTTTACTTAGTCTTCTCTCTTCCATTCTTTCTTTAGTTAAAAGTATATTGATTTTGTTGCTCTTTTCTGAAAATACAGTCTTCCTATTGTTGATGTTTTCTGTTTTTGTTGATTTCTATTTTAAGTTCAAGTTTCCTGCTTGCTGCTAATTTGGGGGTCAAATGGCACTTCTCCTGGTTTTTTGAAGTATAGGATCCTGATCTGTGCTCCAGCATAATACTGTGGAACTCTGTGATAGGCTATGTGGTCTGTACATTATCTGTAAGTTTATGTCTCCCTGGAGGAATGAAGTCCTTATGATTCTTTCTCAGCCATATTGCTGAAGTTCTGTGATTGATTTTAATTTTGCATACTAGACGCTTTCATTATATTCATCTGAGAGTAGTAAGTGGAATGATTTTACTTTTCTCTTATTCGATATCTTTCAGCTATATCTTCACATGGCACCCAGAGTTTCCTGCCAAAGCTGTGCATAGAAGCTTCTTTCCAAAACGTGGCAGTGGGTAGATATAAACATAGTGCCCCTGAGAATTTACACTTAATGATAGACTGGAAAAATGATGGGGAAAGTGAAGAGCATCAAAGATATGAAGGACATATCCAAAATGAGACAACTATCCATAATATGAATCTGACTGCCCAGAATGGTGAAGGATATAAAACACTTTGGAAAACATCCCTTCTTAATCCTGCTTCTTCTGCAAAGCAGTGTCTTTCTGTAAGCAAGGGCTCAAATCACATGGTCAAACAAACGTACCTGGAGAACAAAAATTTGGAAAATCTGGAAAGTTGCATAGTCCATGCTGAAAGTAATTATCTGAACCATTTCGAAAGTAGAACTGGATTGACCTTTGAGTCAAATATTTCTGGAAATCAGAGATTTAAAAATGAAGAACAGAGTGCTATTTGGGATCCATTTGAGAGGTCCTTCACCGAGGGGTCAACCCTACAAGAGGAACAGAGCATTTTCAATGAAAATAGACTTGCTCAATGCAGTGAATCTGAGAACAAATTTAACGAAGGTTCAACTGTTAATAAATGTGTAAGGACTCATTTTCCAGAGAATCATTATGAATGTGATAAATGTGTGGAAGTCTTTTACCAAAGCTCCAACCTGATTATACGTAAGAGTATCCTTATGGGAGAGAATCCTTATAAATATAATGAATGTGGGAAATCTGTTAACCAGTCCTCCAGTGTTGGTGATTACCAGAAAACTCATGTGGAAAAAAATTCATACAGATGTAATAAACCTGAGAACATGTTGAGTCAATCATCAGGACTAAACAGACATAACACAGTCACTACTGGACAGAAAACTTATATTTGTGAGGAATGTGGTAAAGCCTTTGACTGGCACTCAACACTATCTCAACATCAGCCAATGCATACTGGAGAGAAACCTTACAAATGTGAAGAATGTAGCAAGGTCTTTATCCACAACTCACACCTTATTCAACCTGACAGAATTCGTACTGGAGAGAAACCTTACCAGTGTGAAGAATGTGGAAAGGCCTTTAACCAGCACTCAATGCTTACTCGACATCAAAGAATTCATACTGGAGAGAAACCTTACCAATGTGAAGAATGTGGCAAGGCCTTTAACCAGCACTCAAACCTTATTCAGCATCACAGAATTCATACTGGAGAGAGACCTTACCAATGTAAAGAATGTGGCCAGGCCTTTAACCATCACTCAAGCCTTACTCAACATCACAGAATTCACAGTGGTGAAAAACCTTATATATGCAAAGAATGTGGTCAGTCCTTTAACCAGCACTCAAACCTTACTCGACATCACAGAATTCATAGTGGAGAAAAACCTTACATATGTAAAGAATGTGGCCAGGCCTTTAACCAGCACTCAAAGCTTACTGAACACCTCAGAATTCATACTGGAGAGAAACCTTACATATGTAAAGAATGTGGCCAGGCGTTTAACCGGCACTCACACCTTACTCGACATCACAGAATTCACAGTGGAGAGAAACCTTACCAATGTAAAGAATGTGGTAAGGCCTTTAACCAGCAATCAAAGCTTACTGAACATAACAGAATTCATACTGGAGAGAAACCTTATATATGTAAAGAATGTGGCCAGGCCTTTAACCGGCACTCACACCTGACTCGACATCACAGAATTCATAGTGGAGAGAAACCTTATATATGTAAAGAATGTGGTGACACCTTTATCCAGCACTCACACCTGACTAGACATCACAGAATTCATACTTGAAGGAATCCTAACCAAAATAAAGAATGTGTCAAAGCCTTTAAGCAGTGCTAAAGTCTAACTTCTCATCAGAGAATATATACTGGAGAAGATTTTGCAAATGTAATGAATTTAGCAAGCCCTTTAATCAGAAGTCAAACTTCACTGAGCATCAGAGAATTCATATTGGAGAAGAAAACTTAGAAGTGTAAAGAATGTGGATTGTTCAACCCTTACCCAGCATCTCAGAAAATTACACAGGTAAAAGAATGTCTCAAGCCTCTAGCTGGAACTCCCAACTTAATAAACATCATAGTTCTTATATAGGATCGAAACTGTAAAATATAGAGAAATTTGCAGTGCCTTTAACTAGAATTCAATCTTTAATATTCAAAAAATCACACTCGATTCAAACCCTACTAAATGAATGAGGAAAGACCTCCATTTTAAATATACACTTTAGCAAACACCCGTGAGTGCATAAAGGAAAGTAACTTGAAAAATGCAAATATTTAGAAATGTATGTAACTGAATATCAAATGTCAATAAATGTCACAGAAATCAAGTAGAAAGAGCTGCGGCAGTCAATCTATTCAGACCTTAGAATATTCATGATGAGGAGTAATAAACTGTTAGAAAATGTCTATCCTATAAGCCTCAAAGGATTAAGTGGATAGATTTTTGAATAGTTCTAATTAATTTCAATTTGTGTGGGTTTTTTTTGCATTGGCCCTGATATTTGTGTCTAGCAAATATTCATGTATCCTTACTCTCAAGTCACTTCAGAAAATATATTTATTTTTAGTATGTGTGAAATTATGTGACTGATTATCGCTTCATCAAAGAGATGAGATCTCTCCTTTATTAGGTGGGACTCATGGGTATCTAATTGTCCATGGAAGGTGAAGGACAATATATAATAGGTGAAGAAAATCTAAATGAAGATATTGTTTGTGGTTATAACATTAATGACAGTTGTCATGAAAAAGATGTTCAGGACATCATCTTCATTATTAAAACTAAAGAACTTTCTGAATATTATAAATAAAATATTTTACCAACTGGTATTGGAGGAAAAAGAGATGGCAATTCAGTAAAATACTGATATATCCTCATGATAGCAATAGTTAGAAAATATTGGTAGATATAGTTGAAAGGAAGAAATCTTCACAGTTATCATAAAGAGGATATCTAAGTCTTTCTGACATGGCATACATCCACATTTGTTGAGAATGACCTCACACCTGAAAATTCCTGAAATCACTACTTCCATATCATTAGATCAGCACTTGAGTGCTTTTTAACATTCATATTCTGTATTTTGAGTAGGGATTATAGAGGGAATTGAAATACATAACTTAGTCTATTGTGAACTTAATATATTTTAATTAATAAAACAATGATTTTTATCATGTTAACATGGATATGTAATGAAGTGTTATCCGACTGCCAATGTTAACCTGTCTCATTTTATATAAGGTTGTAGGTAACTGATTGTATCTATCACCTATTTGGCAACAGAGTGGAAATATATCTAGTGATCCATTTTCTCAGTGGCCTTAATGTGTAGATAATATGTGATTGTTTTCCCCTTAGTTTATTGTATCATTTTCTCCTTGGGACTAGTGGGATAATAGAATATTATAGATTGTATATGGGTGTCATTGATGAGTTAACTGAAGTACTCAATAACAGTGCTACTTAGCATACATTTTGTGTAGGCAGAAGTTTTGTGGGGGACTTTAAGTGACGCAAGATGATCTTACTAGTGCTTTCCCTACATTACAAGCTGTGGAGTCAGAAGTTAATATACTTCTCATATGACATTCCCAGTCCACCCTTTTGAGCAACCATCTCTCATGTCTCCCATGACTTTCCCCTTATGTGCCCTTTGAGATGACTCCCACCGAGCTTACTTACACCTATTTTAGTTGGAAAGACTCTCTGGACTTTCCCAGGGACTCTAAAGCACTCTACTATGGCCCCTAATAAAGGTATGTGTCCCACTTGATATGTGTGGATGTTGTTTTCATGTTTCTATAAAGTAAATGTACACTTATACAGTGGTTGGTATATAATGGATACCCCATAAGTTGGAGAAATATATTCCAGTAGGAGTGATATTGTAGCCCCAGTTAAGAGATAGAAAGTACAGGGAATGAAGAGTTGGCATGAATTCTGCATGTGGAGAGAGGATATCTTTCTTGGGTTGCACACCTGACCCCGGCTTTGGAAAAACAACTTATGCATGTTTATTTTACTAGTCATCTACAGCTCTCCATTTCTGTTTATCCCTAGTTTTATTTCCGCCTACATAGGCATCTCAAACATTCTTCTTGGCCTGTGTTGTGCTTAGAATGTCCTCACTGATCTTTTTTTTTTAAAGGTTTTATTTATTTATTTGACAGAGAGAAACACAGTCAGAGAGGGAACACAAGCAGGGGGAGTGAGAGAGGGAGAAGTAGGCTTCCTGCCGAGCAGGGAGCCCGATGTGGGACTTGATCCTGGGTCTCCAGGATCATGACCTGAGCTGAAGGCAGTGGCTTAACCAACTGAGCCACCCAGGCGCCCCCCTCACTGACCTTTTAATTGTGATTAGAGACAAGTAAGGCCAATGGGTATCAATTGAGACATTTAGCCCTGGTATGTGGGATGCGAATATAAGTAAAACAGGATGATGGTATCGTCCTTAGAAAGGTAAGATCTGTTAAAAGAAAATGTGAATAGCTCTTTTCAGTATGGGTAGGAAATCTACCATGGCTCCCTTTAGTCACTTGAAAGGAACAGGCATCTCTGGTGGTGTCATCTGATGAATAAATTTAATGGAATAAAGGAAATTGTCAGGTGTGGTGGGTTTCTGAGGAGTAGGGAAGTCATATTTTAGCTTCATGATTTAATTGAATTTCTCTGTATTAGTGAGGACCAGGTGTTGTTGTGATGAGCGTGTTTTCCCAGGCCTACATCAGTGGCGGTGGATGGAGGAAGGGTACTCGATGATGCAATCATTAGGGCTTAGCTTCAGAACATCACATGGCAGAGTAGATGTTGGAGATAAAGAAGTTTCTAGATAGTGGAGTAGGCAGGATCAGCAAGGTGTGTGCTGTGGTTGCACAAGGTGCTAGTATCCCAGGAATATAACCCCAATATAGTTTAGATCCACTGTAGAGAGGTAATCTTTTCGTGGAAGATGATATACTGCTGTGCAGGACTGTCCTTCCTTTACTGACAGCCATGATGAGTATAGTCCCATGCTCGGCTCTGTCTGTGTCATGGATTTCTTGGAGGAGTGGTACAATAGTTGCAATGAGGATTTCTGTTTCAAACAGTCTGGTGCAAGTGTTTGTTGAAAAATGGATAAAGAAGATGTGGTATGTATATCTAGAATGGAATATTACTCAGCCTTAAAAAGGAATGAAATCTTGCCATTTGCCGTGACATGAATGGAGCTAGGGTATTATGCTTACCAAAAGAAATCAGAGAAGGACAAATACAGGGTGATTTCACTCATATGTGGAACATAAGCAGATAAGCAAAGGAGAAAAAAAGACAGGCAGATCAAGAAGTAGACTTTTTTTTTTTTTTAAGATTTTATTTACTTATTTGACAGAAACACAGCTAGAGAGGGAACACAAGCCCGGAGACTGAGAGAGGGGGAAGCAGGCTTCCTGCTGAGCAGGGAGCCTGATGTGGGACTCGATCTGAGGACTCCAGGATCATGACCTGAGCCCAAGACAGGCACTTAACAACTAAGCCACCCAGGCGCCCCTAGACTCCTTTTTTTTTTTTTTTTTAGACTCTTAATTATAAAGAAGAAACTGATGGTTACAGAGTGGGGATGGATTGGCGGATGAGTTAAATAAGTGATGGGAATGAAAACGTGCATTTGTTGTATTGAGACTGGGTGTTGTATGGAACTGTTCAATCGCTATTGTACACCTGAAACAAATAAGGCAGTGCATGTTAACTCACTGGAATTTAAATAAAACCTTTTAAAAAATATTTTGGTTTTTATAGATGTAAGAAATTTTGTCTCCTAACCGACTTGCTGCAGTTACACAAAATATACCTTTGTAAACAAATTGGACCATTTATCTTTTATCCCTGATTCGTCCAGTATTCAGAGAGTCTCAGTAACTTTTTATATTTTAATGCCTGTATATATATTTGTACAATTTCTGTAAGAACCTGTTCTCATGATGACAAGACACAAACAGAAACACTGGTTTTATATATAAGCTAGGCTTTGACTGGAATGTCAGCGCTGAGAAAGAGCTGCATAGACTCAGATCTGACAAGACAGCTTATAGGGAACTAAGATTGACTTTAGGGAGCAAATAAGGACCCCATGGAAATGCCAGCCTGATACTCTGCTTACAGATTCCCAATAGCTTCACCAGGTGAGCTGGGAAGATTACTTCCTAGCAGGTGTAGGAACCTCAGAATATTTAGGGGACTTCGTGAAGAGAGGAATTCACTGAAATCTGTAGTTAACTGTTCATAAGGTCTGGTGGCAAGTATATGGCATGGACTCTGACCTGGAGATTTTGTTAAAAGCTCGGTATAGAGATTACTCATGAAAAGTTTGCGCAAAACTGTTTTTCTTTTCTTTCTTTTTTTTTTTTTTTAAAGATCTTA
>PITA01010126.1:62554-73950 GCA_004023965.1 Spilogale gracilis
TATCTGACAGAGATCACAAGTAGGCAGAGAGAAAGAAGGAAGCAGGCTCCCTGCTGAGCAGAGAGCCAATGCAGGGCTCAGTCTTAGGACCCTGAGATCATGACCTGAGCTGAAGGCAGAGGCTTAACCCACTGAGCCACTCAGGCGCCCCCGCAAAACTGTTTTTAAAGTGTCTGTAACTCAACCTTTGTTCTTCCCACAGCTATGTAAATAATCAGGCCAAATGTTTTTCTCTTGTTCGTGTTGATTCGGCTATCTTTGGGAAAAATGGACATGATTATACAGTAAAAATATGTTTTAATAACATTTTGTTTATAGATATTAGACTTTAATAGTAGTCCTCATTAACTGGACTACATCCTGATTTATTCTGCTGTTGACCTGTGCATGGCTACAGGTCTCCAGACATTTTGATTTTTCTCTCACCTTTCTACTTGGAATGATTTGAGAATTAAACATGACATTTTTCCCAAAGCTCTGCAAACTTAGTATGAATAACGTGTAAAGAAATTGTCATAATAGCTCATGTATAGACAGTCAGTGTTGTGGCTCTGTGGGCCACTGAAACATTACCAGAGGCATTTAAACTCTAAACCAAGACAATCTGTTAGGTTTCCCCTGCCTGCACTCACTCTAAAGATGCTTGAAATCTAACATCTAAAGGTCTGCTCAACTGGCCACCCTTAGAAATCAGGACCTGCCCTAACATTTGCTCTAATTATTAACCATAGTTCATTTGTTTTCATGTAAATACCTCATTTAATAACATTACTTAAGCTACCTGGCTATCTTTGAAAATACACCTGTATCATTGCCTTCTGAAATGAGTTTGACCAAACTGACCTATTGATAGGGTAAAATGCTAGATCAGTGACAGGAAGCAATCTACCAAGTCAGCTTAACATTTGAAACTCCCAAGGAAATTTCAGATGGGAGAACTAAAGGAGCAGGACAGCCTTTCTCTCCACCTACCTCCTCCTGGAAGGTGCTGCTTTGGATAATTGAAGTTGAATGTACTTGAGAACCTGCAGTTTCCAGAGAACATTCCTCCCCCTCCTCTGCCATTAACAATTAACAACCCGGAAGAATCTAAATTGGGGGGTATCTCCAGAATATGAGAGATTAACAAAAAAAATTTATCTCTGAACCATCTGTAAGGTAAGACAAACATCTAATTGCCAAATGAAATGTGTGCTCTTCTTACCGCCCTGTGGAGTGTTTTCCTTTCCTGCGAAGCTCCTGATCCCCGCCTCTTCTTATTTCAGAATGCTATTTGTACCTCATCTTGTCTGATGGTCTTTGGAACTTCTACCTCTGTGTGGATTTCCTGTACATAAACCTATGAAATTTGATTTTCTCTTAATCTGTCTCATGTGAATTTGATTCTAAGTCCAGCTAGAAAGACCTTTGAGGGGACAGGATTCTTTTTCTCTCACAGGGGATTTGATTTTAATGCATCATTACCTGGCATCCTATTTAGTTAAAAGGTAGAATAGCAGAAGGAAGTACTTGTATAGGAGCTGGTATTTTTGAGCTCAGATTTTGGCCCTGACAGAAGGTCTTTTATTTGTTTTCTGCTTAGATACTATATTATCAGTGTTGCCTTTAAAAGTTTCTAAGTAGAGGCGCCTGGGTGGTGCAGTTGGTTAAGCATCTAACTCTTGGTTTTGGCTCAGGTTATGATCTTGAGGTCATGAGATGGAGCCCTGGTATCAGGCTGCATGTCGGGGTGGGGGGGGGAGTCTCCTTAAGAGTCTCTCCCTTGTCCTCTGCCTCTCCCCCACGCTGTGTTCTCTCTTGCTCTCAAATAAATAAGTAAATCTTAAAAAAAAAAAACAACAACACTTCTAAGTAGGAGTCAAAATAATATATCCCTCTTAATTTTAGTTTAATAGATGGCTCTCTTGAAGAGGATGCCTAAGTACACAAATGAAGTATCTGAGGGATCCTTATTTAGATCACTTAAGCAATAAAATCCTTTGTATATTTCTCGTTTTATTTAGGTACTTGCAAATATGTAATCCATGCGGTTAAACTTAAGTCTCACCAGATTATATGAAGGTGGTTCTCTGTCCCCTTTTTCCAGTTGTGATGGTTTATTTTCTGTCTGATTCGCTGACATGCCCAGCACTACCTTTGGGTTTTAGCTGTGAAGGAATGTGCTAATTAGAGTGATCTTGCTCCCTTCAGGTGTCACCCTGGAGTTGGTGGATTGTATTTTGTGTCTGGTTTTCTGTCGCTAAAGTTCTGGTTCTTCTATGCTTCCCATGTTGGAGCACCTAAATTATTTGTATTGTGAATGGGAATCCCTGGGGCATACCTGCTGGGTGCTGAAGTTGACTCTGCTAGGCTCTGCTGAGAGGAGCTAATGTCCTTTATGTTTGGATTCCCTCAGAATCTCATCTACAGAATGTGTCATTTAAATTGGCCACATTGTGAAGAGTTTTAAATTTCTACGAGGCAGATGCATCTGTGCCTGCCCTGACTAAAGTATACTGTGGCCATGCAGTGTTACAAGAGAAAATCATCTTCCGGGCTGGCTCAGTCGGTTAAGCATCTGTTTTCGGCCTAGGTCGTGATCCCAGGGTCCTGGGATCAAGCCCCGCATCTGGCTCCCAGCGCAGGGGGGGAATAGTCTTCTGGTCTCTACTGACTTCCAAATTGGATCACTGTAGTAAGTTATCTCTGCTGGTACATCTGAAAGTAAGCCCTAGGATCCATATTTGATTTTCATTTTTATTTTTTTTAAGATTATTTATTTGGGAGAGAGGAGGAGAGTTAGTCACAGGAAGGGAGAAGCAGTCTCCTCACTGAGTTGGGAGCTAACTCAGGACTAGATCCTAGTGTCCTGGGATCATGACCTGAGCCAAAGGTAAACTTACCTGACTGAGCCACCGAGGTGCCCCTGATTTGTGTTTTTAAATCAGCAAGAATGATTAATTTGATGGTGTGGAATGGAAATGTCAAGGGTTTTCTTTAGTGACTGAGCAAAATGTATACATTTTCATTTATTGTGGCCTGTTTCCACTAGATGTGCTTTGTTTATGTCTAATATTTTATTGATGTGAGAATCAAACCGTGTGATAAAAATCTTTCTGGATTTAAGCAGACTTGAAATTGCTGTTACCTACAATTCAGCCTTTCATTATTGTTAGAATAAGATGAATGTGGATAGTTCTGTTGTTGTAAACTCTTCACAAATAATAGAAGTGGTGTAATTTTGTGGCCTAAGGTGAAAATGGAAAAAACAGAAAAGAAAATGTATAGACCCAGGAGGCCATGTTAGCAGTTGCCCTCGATGCCTTCCAGTGTCCCTTCTAGAGGTGTATTTCATCTCAAAACACTTTGAATCAGAAAAATACCTTTCTTTGTTATCTGAGAGATTTTATGGGATATATCCCATAATTATATCTGTAGGGTAGTGCTGATTAACTACTTGTAAGCTAGTGGGGTCACATTCCTATGTCTTGAGCTTGGCTACATATCCCTTGTCTGTTTCAGCTGTGCCTGGGGACTTGTGACCTGTGGTTTGCTTTCTCTCATCTGAACTGACAAGATCAGTGCTGGCTTCATTAGATCAACTTTGTGTCGATTCTGTCAGGGAGCATGAATTTCTGTCTCCTTCAAGGTCCTTCTACCTGGACTAAGAATCCAATGAGAGAGACAGATAAGAAAGATCAACTTAAATTTTCTTTTTTTTTCTTTAAATATTTTATTTATTTATTTGACAGAGGGATAACAAGTAGGCAGGGAGGTAGAGAGAGAGAGAGAGGAGGAAGCAGGCTCCCTGCTGAGCAGAGAGCCCGATGTGGGGCTCGATCCCAGGATCCTGAGATCATGACCTGAGCTGAAGGCAGAGGCTTAACCCACTGAGCCACCCAGGCGCCCCTCAACTTAAATTTTCTAAGTGTAAGGAACCCTCATAGGCATGGAAATCCCAAAGGCAGTCAGGCAAAAGGAGGTATTTATGTCTTCTGAACTAAAGAGGACCAGGGATTTTCAAGTGGAAAAATGCACTTCACAAGGCCATAAGAAGAGTGGATGTTTGGTAATTAGATGTTTGCTGCATCGCAGGTGCGTCATTCACATAAAATTTGTCACTACATATTCTGTGAAAGACTTCTACAAACATAAGGGAGGGTAAAAAGTTTCTCTTAGAAAGTCAGGTATCAGTTGCCTTTAGCCCAAAGAATGTTCATGCTGAAGTGTCCCATCTTGGGGGCAGCCTACCCTTGGTACCTACAGAACATTGCTTTAAACATCACTCCATACATTTCTTTTTTTTTTTTTTTTTAATTTTATTTATTTATTTGACAGAGAGAAACACAGCCAGAGAGGGAACACAAGCAGGGGGAGTGAGAGAGGGAGAAGCAGGCTTCCCGCCGAGCAGGGAGCCGGATGTGGGGCTCCATCCCGGGTCTCTGGGATCATGACCTGAGCCGAAGGCAGTCCCTTAACCAACTGAGCCACCCAGGCGCCCCCACTCCATACATTTCTATTTGTACGCCTGTGTGTCACATTACATAAATTCAGATAACTTTGTTTAAAACCTTGTTTCTTTCATTTCCTGGACGTTTGGCCAAATACTCTCATGACAGAGAAAATATACGTCTGGCCTCATAAATTATTGGTTTTTTTCTTTTTTTTCTTTTCTTTCTTTCTTTTTTTTTTTTTTTATATTAACCAGTAATACTATCTGATTTCTAGTAAATGTTTAAAAAGGATTGTTGCTGCCATTCTTTGTGTTCTGGTAGCACACACAATTGCCATAAAACCATTCCATTCAAATTCATCAAGTAACATTATTTGGGAAAACTATTTTCTCGAATTCTACAATGTTCTCTCTTCTCTAGGACAGTACTGGGTTGAAAAAGAATCCAACAAAACTCATATTTCTATTTTTAAAATAAATGAGTCTTGTTATATCTAACTGACACCTGTTCACCTTTTTGGAGCCAAGAGAGAGCCCTGGGATGTGAAGAGAAAGGAGACTTAACATCCAGGTAGGTGAGAATGAGTAAAAGCAAATGACACAGGTGAGGTGTAATGGTTGAGGAGGAGACCACACCTGAATATGTGATTCGGGAAGTGCTACTTGAAATAATTATCTTAAAATACATGTTTTTGGCATAATTTACACCTAAATTTTTATTTTATGTAGCAGGAATACTCAGCATATTTTACAGCAATCTTGGTCTGTCTTTATATGTTTGTTTGTGGTGTTGCTTTTAAACGATGAATTACAGCCTTGGCATTCTTTGTAAAAGTGGGAATATCTCTTAACGAATTCTCTAAAATCCTTTCAAAGCTCATCCATGAAATTTTTATGATTGAGTGTAATGAATTTTCTGAACACAATTTATGCCACATAACACATCCTAATGCTTCAAATGCTTGCTTTTTCTTGAGTGCCCGGTCTCAGTTTAAAACTATTGTTATATGGAAGAATCTTTTTTTTTTTTTTTTAAGATTTTTATTTATTTATTCGACAGAGAGAGACACAGCTAGAGAGGGAACACAAGCAAGGGGAGTGAGAGAGGGAGAAGCAGGCTTCCTGCCGAGGAGGGAGCCCCATGTGGGACTTGATCCCGGAACTCCGGGATCATGACCTGAGCTGAAGGCAGTCGCTTAACCAACTGAGCCACCCAGGCACCTGGAAGAATCCTTTTATAATAGCATATCAATGTTTTATTCAGAAGTATTGCAGTTAACATTTCTCTTGTTTTGCATTCAATAAAAAAGCTTCATTTTTATTGGGAGTTTTACAGCATTAGTGAATTGTCCTTTTGGTTTTTTCTGTGTTTTATAGTTTTGGATAACAATTTTCAGCTTAAGAGTTCAAAGACAGTGTATGGTTTAAATGAAAAAGGAATCAGCCATATGTCAAATACCAATAAAATTATGTGTGTATTCATTTGTATAAGTATTACCTGTGCATTGTTGGTTCGTGACTTACCTTATTTTCTTGGTTAGTTGTCAGTGATTGTTTTATACTGTGTGTTTATCCTCAGTAAGTTTTCATATGCAATTAATGTCCTCATCTGTTTGTGGAATTCATATTTTCTTTTGAGAGAAACACCTTTTTGAATTCAAGGTAATTTTTAAAAATTTATATCTCTTTCACTTTCAGGTGTCATTATTTATTCTTTATTGTGGTCAGAATATATGCCATGAAATTTACCATTTTTACCATTTTTAGCTGAAGTGTTACGTGTGTTGACATTGGAATACCAATTTCTAGAATTTTCTCATCCTGTAAAATACCTGTGAAGTACCCACTTCCACACTTGTGTCTAAGACCCTGGCGCCCTCTCTTTCTCTCCTCCCTTTGCTGCCTTCCTTATTCATTAGGTTCACGACATTAGGTTTAGTTACTTAAATGAAATCATAGTGTATCTGGTTCTGTGACTCCTTTATTTCACTTAACATCATCACATTTTAACCATGTTATAAAAGTAACAGTGTGTCTCTTTTCAAGGCTGAATATTATTCTAGTGAATGTATATGATGCATTTTCTTAAACATTCACAAATATTTCTGTTGCTTTAATTTGTTATTGGCTTCTTTGAATAATACTGCTGTGAATCTCCCTGGGCAAATATCTCTTGCAGATCCCACTTTGATTTGCTTTAGTTATGTACTGTCAAGTGGGATGGCCGAATTATAGGGAAATAAGATTTACAACTTTGAGGAACCTGCATTCTGCTTTCCATAGCGATTGCTTCATACACATGCCCTCTAACAGTGCATAAGGTTCTGTCCTCATCCTTTCCAGTGCATGTAACTTTTTGTTCATGTTTAATAGTGGGGTCTGAACAGGTGAGATCTGATGACTCACTGTTTGAGTTGTATTTTTCTAGTGAGGTTGAGCATCTTTCCTTTGCCTTGTCTGTTTGTATATCTTCCTTGGATTGTGCCCACTGACAGTGGGATGCAGTTCTTAATCATGCTATTACTGTTTGGTTGTCATTGCAAAAGTTCTTTCTCTGTTCTAGATGTTAAATCCTTATACTCTAGAGGCTTTGCAAAAGAATTCCTTGGATTCTTCAGGTTGCCTTTTCACTCCCCTGTTTCCTTACAATTACTTTCTCTGGGGGTGCCTGAGGTAGGCTTAGGTCATGATCTCAGGGTCCTTAGATTGAGCCCTACATCCAACTCTGCACTCAGCAGGAGAGTTTGTTTCTCCCTCTCCCTCTGCTCCTTCTCCTGTTCATGCCCTCCCTCTTTCCTCTCTTTCTCAAGTAAATAAATAAGATCTAAAAAAAAAAAAAGACTCTTGATTTCAACACGTTTGAATATTTTGCTTCATTTCATTACTCTCAAGGTATTTACTGGTTACTTTCTTTAATTTCATTTTGACCCATTGATTGTTCAAGAGCATGCTGTTTAATTTCCAAATATTTGTGGCATTTCCAGTTTCCCACCTGCTATTCATTCTTTTAGTCCAAGGTGATCAGAAATGATACTTATGATGTTAATCTTCTTAAATTTGTTAAGACTTACTTTGTAGGGGCGCCTGGGTGGCTCAGTTGGTTAAGCAACTGCCTTCGGCTCAGGTCATGATCCCGGAGACCCCGGATCGAGTCCCACATCAGGCTTTCTGCTCGGCAGGAAGCCTGCTCCTCCTCCTCCCTCTCTCACTCCCCCTGCTTGTGTTCCCTCTCTGGCTGTGTTTCTCTCTGTCAAATAAATAAAATCTTTAAAAAAAAAAAACAAACAAAAACTCATCTCTGAGTTAAAAAAAAAAAAAGACTTTCTTTGTAGAGGGGTGCCTGGGTGGCTCAGTTGGTTAAGTGACTGCCGGAGACCCGTGATCAAGTCCTACATCAGGCTCCCTGCCCGGTGGGAAGCGTGCTTCTCCCTCTCTCACTCCCCCTGCTTGTGTTCCCTCTCTGGCTGTGTTTCTGTCTGTCAAATAAATAAAATATTTTTTAAAAAAAGACTTATTTTGTAGACAGTTTATACTAGAGAACATTCTGTGTGTGATTGAGAAGATTGTGTATTCTGCTCTTGCTTGGTGGGATGGTCTGTGTATATCCATCTGTGTAATTGACTGTCATCTTGTTCACATGGTCTCCTTCCTGGACTTGAATGTGGTCTTTCTGTCCAATTAAATCAAGGTATTAATTTCTGTTACTATAATGATGCTCTTGATCTGTTGTTTCAATTCTGCCTTTTGTGCTTCACATATATGGGACCTCTGTTGTTAGGTACACACATAATTGTTACAGTATCCGGGTGATTTCATTTCCTTATGTATATATAATGTTTTTCTGTTCTGAAACTCTATGAGCTTAATATGTATTTGTTTGATATTAGTACAGCCACTGATGCCCTTTTTTGGTTTCCATTTTCATGAAATGTCCTTTTATATGCTTTTACGTGCATCTTATGTGTGTCCCTAGATTTAATGTGTCTCTTGTGGACGTTGTTTTGTCTTGTATCTTACTCAGGGAATTCATGCCTTTTAGTGGGGGGAGTTTAATCTACCTACCATCAAAGTAATTATGAAAAGGAAGTACTACTGCTGCTGTTTTTCATAGTTTTCTGTACTTCTTGTGGCTCTTTTATCCTTTCCCTCCCAATGTGCTTCATTATATTTGTTCAATGTTTATAGTGACACACTTTGATACGATTCTTACTTCCTTTTTATGTCTTCTGTAGCTGTTCTCCACCCCCCCCTCCAGTTACCATGGGGATTACTTAAAACCTCTCAAAGCTGGAGTAAACCATTTTAACCAAATATTGTCAGGAGTATACAAAACTCTACTACTTATCATATCTATTCCTATACCCACTGTAGGTTACTGATAAACCCTATATTTAATCTGTCTTTTCTGTTTGGTACTGTATAATTTAGATATATCATTTTTATCCTTTAATTCTTTTTTTTTTTTTTTTTTTTTTTTGAGAGAGCGCGCACATATGAGTGGGGGGAGGGGCAGAAGGCAAGGGAGAAAGAGAATCCTAAGTGTGCTCCATGCCCAGCTCAAAGCCCATGCAGGGCTTTATCTCACAACCCTAAGTTCTTGACCTGAGCTAGAATCAACCAAGTGCCCTGTGATTTTATTCTTTAAAATAATTCAGTTCAATAAGAAAATAGCAGTTTGTGCTACCTCATTACAGTATTCTAGGTTTCAGTATTTGTGTAAATGTTTACATATGTTCATGTGGTTTTAGTTATTGTTTAGAATCTTTCTATTTTAGCCAGGAAGACTTTCTTTAGCGTTGCTTGTACAATAGGTCTAATGGTACACTTGTAGGGAATTTGACTTGGGTATGTCTTCATTTCTCCATTTTTGAAATACATTTATGCCAGATATAATGTTTTTAGTTGATAATGTTTTTGGTCTTTGGGTACTTAAAGGTATCCCTTGCATTTCTTTTTGTAAGTTCTGCTGAAAAACCAAAAACCATTAATATTCCTAGAGGAGCTCTGTTAAAACAGGAGGAATTAGTTTTGTCATGCTGTTTCAAAGCTCTCTGTTCATTTGTGATTTTTGATAATTATTACATGCCAATGTCTTTATATCTTGACATCTGTCCTACTTAGAATTCACTGAGCTTCTTGAACATGTATGTCTCCTTTTCCCCACAATTGTGGAAGTATTATCCAGTTGTTCTTCATGTAAGCTCTGCCCCTTTCTACTCTCCTCTCCTTGGGGTGGGGGGGAATTCCTCTTAACTTATCTATTGGTCTACTTGTTGGTGTCTCATTAAGTCCCTTAGACCCTGTCCTTTTCCATAAGTTTTTTTTGCTCTCCTCAATGGATAATTTAAAACGAGGGATTTTTAAGTTCTCTGAGGCTTTCTTCTACTTCATCAAGTCAGGTGCTGACCGTTTAGTGTACTTTAAAATTTAGTTTGTACATTTCAGCTCCTAATTTCTGTTTCATTGTTTTTTTAAACTTCTTGTCTTTTCGGATTTTCATTTCCATCATGCATACTTTACTGGATATCACTTAGTTACCTGGTTTCTACTCTTCCTTCATGAACATCTTTATGATACTTTGAATCCTTTGTCAGGTAACTTATACTTCTTTAATACTTTAGGGCCAGGTTTTGGAGATTTCCTTTGTTCCTTTAATTGGAACACATTTTTCTGTTCCTTTGTATGCCTTGTGATCTTTTGGTGATGTTTGAAAATTTAAAAACTAGCCCTGAACCCAGGATTTATGCACTTGCTTTGTAATGGAGAGCACAAATAACAGTCATCTGTGCCTTAATTGTGGGACCTATCAAACATATTCTGGGGTTGTTTGTACTTTCATAGTTAAGTAATTGTTTGCTGTTTCATGTTAATTTCACATAATGGTCTTTAGCACTGCAGTCTCTGGGTTTTGAGCAAGTACTTACCTGTTCTGTGAGTCGTTCCTAGAGTGCATCAAATGGGTTTTCCATTGTTCCCATTCCCTCAGCCTTCCAGGTCATGCATGAAAGAAACAGGTCCTCCAGGCAGCTGCAAAGAAGCCAGATTATTGCCCACAAAGTTCACTCCTGCCTTTTATCTCCTGAGCAGAGCTGAGAGTGTGCTCACAGTCTGGTGGTCATGGAGTGCCAGGTGGGGTGAACAGCTATTGTGGAAAGTGTTAACAACTGGCTCTTTTTCACTTGTGCTTGCCTGAGGGTGCTGTGTTCTCCTCGCAGCTGGCTTCTGGAGCGCTCAACAAGGCAATTTGGTTAGTTTGGGTCTTCTTGAAGGAGCAAAGTCCTGGTCCTTCCTAGTTTTCCATTTTCCTCATGTCCTCTGATGAATATAATTCTATACATTATCATTTTAAGGTATATACTTGCAAGTGTAGTATGTGGGATTGGTATTTTTCAGTTATGTCTTCTCGTGACACCTGGGATTTTTTTTACAAAAAACAGGCAAAGAAAATATATTCCATAACATGCTACTAGGAAGACGATGGAAGCTGTGGCTTGCAATCACAGTTAATGAAAGACTGAGAAGGTGATAGAGGAATTGAGGGGCAGAAACAATGTTATAATGGGTATAACTAACCAGGGACAATTACCCTTAATCTTTTCCTTGCTGCTAGAAGAAATAGAAAAGAAAACATTTTGGGAAAAATCTCACTTTAGGACAATTACGTTTATGGAACACTGTCTTTTGAATACAAAACCTCAACTCCTTTTTTTATACATATGTATTCTCTGAAAACAAAAGCGGAAAATCTGGAAAAACACCTGTTTCGGGGCGCCTGGGTGGCTCAGTTGGTTAAGCGACTGCCTTCAGCTCAGGTTATGATCCCAGAGACCTGGGATCGAGTCCCACATCGGGCTCCCTGCTCAGCGGGAAGCCTGCTTCTCCCTCTCTCACTCCTCCTGCTTGTGTTCCTTCTCTGGCTGTGTTTCTCTGTCAAATAAATAAAATCTTTAAAAAAAAAAAAAAA
>PITA01010127.1:0-55000 GCA_004023965.1 Spilogale gracilis
AGGAGAACGAAATGTGATGGGTGAGATGGTTAATTGCACTGCCGCTCCCCACTTCCTTTTTTCTGAAAGATAAGGATCCCTGGGCACCGAAGGGACTGTATGCCATGGAGGAGAGATGGGAGGAGAGATCACAGACAGCTAGAGGTTGGACTATAAAAGAGACTAGTGCTCTACCTCCCAGCTGCTATTTGCAGGGCTGAACTCTTGGCCACTGGTTGGGTGGGGGGTTGGGGTGGAGTGGGGTGGGAAGCAGCATACAAGTTAATCTTTCAGATGAGTTTGGAGATTCAAGGGCAGAAGAGTTTCTTTTTGCAATGCCTTGTGGAGAAACTCCACCTCCCACAGCCCATACACCATGTTCCGACAACAGAAGACTAGAATTTGCATGCTGTAACTAAGCAAGGGGATCTGGGACATCGCTAGAAAAGTACGAGTGGTTCCATTCTGGCCTTTAATCAGAGGTCAGGAGGGAAACTGCACATCTCTGTAGAATTCAGTGTGGACACAAGGTCATAATGGAGGACCAAATATGACCTTCAAAATTTTGGACACCTATAAGCCCCTTGAGATGGGATACAATCCCAGGTGTCGAGTTGGCTCAGAACTCCTAATTTGACTCTCATTAAATTGATGTCATCTAATGGCATAAGTGTATATAATAAGAATTTAATTCACAGTAGATAAAGATAAGTTTTTTGTCAATGGGTTTAAGACTTCTATGTATATGTCTACTGCACAAGTCTTTTCCTCATGATAGCATTTTCTGGGAATAATACACCTGCACATGCATGCAACAGCAAGACATCCATGTCCCCTTCCCAGGATGGGATGGGCCATGCTCAGCCATCTCTGATGTCACCAGGACCCAGATGGTATCTTCATTCAGCCACACATCTTGCTCTTAAGAATACAATGTTTTGCAACATCTCTGAAATTGAGATTCCTTGGGATTTGAATATGCCATCTCTTATCCTGGTTGTTTTTTGTTTGTTTGTGTGTGTGTTTTTTTGTTTGTTTGTTTTTTTGTTTGTTTGCCTTCTACTTGTACCAGTTAATGCTTTTTAAACTCCTTTTCTTTTCTGTTCTTTTTTTGTCCCTTCTGCAGCTCTTCAAAGTAGGAGGAAAAGACATCATTCTCCCTTTTGAAAGATGAGATGACCAAACACAGAGAGATTTAGTAACATGTCCCAAGTCACAGAGCATAAAATAATCATTGTTATAAGAGAAACTACCACAACAAAAGCTCACAATCCTAACAATCAGCTCCATATCTTTTGGTTTCTTCTTGCCTGTGTTTTCGCAGCTCTCTCCCTGCATTAGCACAACGTGTCAACAACTCCCTTAAGAAGGTCTCATTTCTTACCATTGTACTGCGGATAAGACAACTGAGGCATGGTGGGGTGGGGAGTGCTCAGGGCACGACGAAGATCACATGGTATCATAAAGCACATGCAACTTACATAATGATTCTTGAACTTCACCCTCAAGGAAGATGCCATCCACTGTTTCATTTAATCCTCAAAGCATCAAATAAATCCATTAGCACGTATTAAGGTTGGAGAGGCTTATTACAACCGAAGAGAGTAAACCCTGCAGGCAAGCAAGAACGCTCGAGAAACCTCACCATCCACCCTGCACACAGGGAACTGGATCATCTCTTAAGGGCAGGATGATCCGAAAGTCCAGGAATCTGCATACAAACTGTTTTTTTTTAATTCTTCCTCTGCCACGGCAGCGCTCAAACTTTAGTAGGGCATAAAAAGGATGAGCGAAGCTGCACACAATTCAGTGTGTATGTGTCTGTATGTGTGACTTGACAGGTAATGGATTTTGATATGATGGCAGAGGGCCTCAAACATTTTTAAAGTCAGTAAGGGGGGGGCATAAAAGGTTTAACTGTAGAAGATTTAGGGGGAATTTCAAAGATAATTTTATCTTTGTGATTCTTCCTTGATGGTCTGACTTCAGAACCTAACCCTCACATAAAAGCTACTTCACAGAACTTGGGGTGTTAAGATTCAGAGCCAGGTGTTTCTGACCCCAAAGCCCTTATTAACTGTTTGACTTCCCATCCAGGGCTAGAGATCCCCTGTCCCCTCTTCTAATATGTCAGTTTTCTCCCCTATTCTAATCTAGTCCAGCATAGAGTTAAAACATAAATAGCTAAATGGATGGGTCATAAATACCTGTTGACTATCTTACTGATTGGCCAAAAATAACACCGATTCAATCCCATCTGAAATTTTTATTTTAAATGCTTCAAATAACCCTCAATCTTGCCAGCTTTTAAGAGCCAAGTGCCTGCCATGTGGATATAGTAATTTGCTGTATCCCTATTGAGAAACATAACTTGAGGCTTCAGGTTGTAATGCGCAGTAGCACAAACAGAATGTCAATTTCCTACCGAGTTCAGATGGGTCTATTTCAGACTACTATTGAATATATATGCTGTTTGCTAACACTCACCTGTAAATTTGTGTTTATTCTCCCTTCCTTGAGCTCTGAGTGCAATCTCTGTTAATTTCCCCCCTTGCCAAATATTCACTTGCTGACAAACACACATTCAAATTTCTTTGCATATTCATGCTGTGCTCCCATTGACTTCCTGCGTAAATCACTTTTGATTTTTTGCACACACACATGCATACACTCACCCTCCACCCCGCCTACCCTGCCCCGTATTTCCATTAATCTAGAATTGGCGACAGGAGTTTCAGAAAAGATGGGAAGTATGAACACGCCAACATCCAGCAACCCTGCTTTCGTAATTGCCACTATGCTGCGAAGTCCTATCTTCCATATGTGTTGAGCTTGAGATGTAGTTATATGTATATAGTTTAAAAAACTTACCCTTGAAGTCTTTAAATTGTTCACAGTTATGTTATAGTTGGTTTCATGAAGATGGTTGAACTTTGAATACTGTAGAGGTGAGGGACACCGATTGCCTGCATAGTCCATATCAGCCGAAATTTTCGACTTGCCGAAAACAGCTACAAATCGCCTACTGTTGACTGGAAGCCTTACCAATAACGCAGTTGATTAACACCTATTTTGTATGTTACATGTATTATATACTGTATTCTTACAGAAAAGTAAACTAAAGAAAAGAAAATGTTATTATGAAAACACATCTACACTACTGACCTGTATTTATAGAATAAGATCCACAGGCGGACCCGCACCATTCAGAGCCTTGTTGCTCAAGGGTCAGCTGTATAGCCCTTTGCAACATTATTTGTTAAAAATGTATACTATCTACAATAATGTGCATATGTAAGATATATGCAGAACAGAAGTCTAGAATGTTTGACAGTATTCAAAATGTTTTATCAAGTGCATACAGTTGTAAACATCTAACTTCAATGTGTGCATGTTATAAATCCCCAGATTTCTGAGCTAATACTACCACAAAATAATTATTAGGACAGATATATCCATTTTTGTTATTTCTTCTCTGAATCTGTGTTATCCTGGGATTTTCTCTAGCTTCCTGTTTTGGGCTCCTTACTTACTATCTTACATACTACCATTTTTAGTGATTATCTCCTATGTTTATATGGTACTTATGATTTGTTAAGCAATTTCCTGGAGATTACTTTATTTTATCCTGATGACGGCTCTGTAGGGAAGACACTATTAATTTCCATTTTACAGATGAGCTGACAAAATCAGAGAGTCTAACTGATAAGGTGGCCTAGTTGAGAATTAGAAGAGCCCACATTCCTGCTCTCTCCCTTGAACCACAGCTGGCACAGTTTAAAAACTCTTCTCTTCTTAGAGATCTCTTAGAAAATATATAGCCTACATAAAAAAAGCTTTGCTAATTTTTGTTTACATGTTTTTAATTCATCTCACAGTAACATATTTAAAAAAATACTGACATTTAAAAAGGGATAGAAAAATGATGCAACCTATAATCAGGAGAATGGCTTCAAAAAGAGTTGGGTATTGAACTTAAAAGACTGTTAACCTCTGTTTCAAAGGAATCATCTCATCAAAATTAGGAGTGAGTAAGAAAAACACGTTTGTGGATTTCAAAATGGAATTTAAGTTAACTCATACAAAACAAACAAACAAAAAAGTGTCTCTTTCTGTTGTCAGAGCCAGAGAATCAAGCCATCTGGGGAATATCTCATTGAGAAGCCTAGAGTCCTTCTAGAACCTTCCAAGATGCTGTTTTACATAGAATCCACAAAAGGAGCATAGCAAAAACAAGTAGAGCTTGTCAGTGGAAGACAGTCTAAGACTGACACCACATTAACAAAAGTAATCAACAAAGCTAACCTTCTCAACAGCTTCTCCTGGTATCCCATGATCTGCTGGCTGGACCCACCATTTGGAAGGTTAAGGAAGTCCAGACTAGATTTGTAATGCTATATTCATAATTCCATATCTTTTCCCTCACATCTCCAAGGCTCCTCTGCTAGAATGACTCAGGGTTTCCTCTGCAAAGTTCCCAGGCAGGAGTTCAGGTAGACATTGGTTCAGTGCAGCACATTTATTTGGAGCCCATATTACAGGCTCCCTCTCTCTGACGTGGGTGCTCTCTCCCTAACGCTGATCCCTTTGAAAGGAGAGCAAGACTTCCTCCACATGTTTGAAAAGAAGTAAAGATTTAAGTTCCTCAACATTAATACTCTCCTTTCTACTTTTGGTTTTCTGAAAAGGTCTGAAGCTCCAGAAAAGGTTCATGGTTGCCGTTAGTCACTTACTTATTAACACATTCACTCAGGTTGTTTGCATTTATGTAGTATTAATTTTGTGCTCAGCATGAAGAAAGGAAAGAAAAGGCCATACAGTTGAGTTGAGGAGACAGATAAGAAAACAAGCAGCCAGTCGGTGGAAACACGGATGACCTTGTCACACAACACCCAAACTCAACGGAGAACCAGGCAAGACATCGGAGGAAGAGAGGTCACTCTGAATCCTAAGTGTGGCTCAGACCTGGAGAAGAACTTTGTATTTATTTCTATGTTTTGGGGGTCTTGATGGGAGTTTTATTACTTATAAAGGACACTTCTGTGTACATGAAAGGTGTTTCAATATTTCTTACTCAGTTTTAAGAAATACCACTTTGAAACTCTTCTGTCCTTCTCTTTTGGATATTATTTAGCTAATCTTTTTTTTTTTTTTTTGCATAGAGGATAATTTTGGGTTTCCCAAAGGTGGGAGACTGATTGCCAAGCTCTGGGCTTAAGCTCCAATTTAACATTTTTGAGTGATGGAAATTCAGTCTAACTTTCAGCTCTTTGACTTAACATAACTCTTGGTGCTAATACCCAAATCCTGCCAAGCATCATGTAGAAAGCCATATTTAGGAAGGCAACAGGGAAATTGGAAGGACTCAAATTTTAAAAGAAATAACTTTCAATGATAGTTTGGATAGAATGAGCAAGTATGGGGCTGTTCTATGTATTAGTAGCAAAGTGTTTCCAATCTAAGTAGTAGGGTAGCATCTCCCAAAAAATCAAAGTTATATATCATAGACCCCTTGACATCTGTAAGAGATATATTCTGCAGCTTTCAAAAACCCCTAAATTCATGAAGTCACCAAAGCATATATTTTCCCTCATAAAATACAGTGGGTGTATCTGAAAAGTTTAAGTGATTTCTTTAGGTTCTTAATCATTGTATAATTGGAGAATCAAAAGGCACTTATAAAGTTGGTCACCTGTTTCCAGTGTATTGCTTTATCACAACAGTGGTGGGCAGAAAGGATGTTCTACGAAGAAACTGGAAATCCATGTTGAGCTCTAGCTCTGGGCAGCTCACTAGTAAAATTACATACTCCTACATCTAAATGTCACCCTGCCCAAGGCAAAGTCCTAGCTCAGCAGACGGCCAACATGCTACACGCCATGAGCCCTTGGTTATCTTCTTCGTAGACGGAGGCGTGATGTTACCTCTGAGGACATCATGACATTAGGGTACTGTTAAATGGCTAAAAGTCAAAACAAAAGTTTTGAATGACTAGGTATTCCAAAAAGATGCAGTTTCAGTGTTGAGGTCTGGTAGATTTTCCCAAGTGGGAGGAGAGATAGTTACTTCCCCTCTTCTTAAGTGTGTGTGAGCAGGAAGAGAGACAGCATTTTGAAGTCAACGAGAATGTGAAACTAGGGACTCAGATAAGTTCCAGAAGTCTTCACTGGCCTCAAAATAAATCTCAAAGCTCCAGGAGGGCGTTTCATCAATTAAAAAGCTTTAGTTAATCCCACTACAACATTTTTATAACATTCTCCCTGAAACGGAATATGCATTCAGTAGGAATGACAGCTTGTGTCCGAGTCACAAAACATCATGGGCACATTTTGTCATCTGTAAGACCCTGTCATCAATATAGATTTCCATTTTGTAAATCATCTTGTATTTGGGGAAGGAGGGAGGTATTGATTTTTTCCCAGTCTTTTCTCGGAATGCCAGCCTTGTTTAAGTTCTTCGTTTCCTCCGCCCGAAGCACCATGTTGCAATAGAATTAAATGTATAGTAAAATGGCCATGTGAGAAAGGTTTATGCATTATGTTAAAACCTGCTCCCTTGATAAATGGAGCCATTAGAGTCTGGAATTCACTGCATTAGTCTACTTAGCTCAATCCAACAACATGCCTTAAAAGTCTCACAAATTTGTTCAAATGCTAATGAGCTGCACCACCAAACCTCATCTGTTGTAGAAGGATCTAATATTTCCAGGGGTTTAATGCATTTAAGAGCTACCCATGGACTCACTTTACCTGACTTGGCAATTCCAGACTACTCAGATTTATAGACAGGGAAAAATGTATACATTTCATTGTGTGGCAGCTTCTGAAAATGCACTCAATGAGCCTTAATAAAAATCATTTTTGTTTAGTGTCAGTTAATCCTCATCAACTGTCAGGATATGACATGGAGAAAGAGTGCTTCCAAAAGGTCATATATATGTATTTTTTCCAAATAAACTGGTTAAATGTAATAATACCCAAGTCATCTCAAAGACAAAAGGGAGCCTTACTTGTCTTATTTCTCCAGGCTGGATATGAATCTCTGTGTCTGTACAGAGCTTCTAGAAAGGGAAATTGCCAACGTAAATGCTCGCTTCAGACTTTTGTCACCTGGTCACGACTATTTTCATGGAAAGAAAATAAACTAAGGAAACTCATCTTCCTTCAATAAGCCATTGTTGAGCACCTACCGTGTGCGAGGTGGAAAGTGTGCTTCTTTCTCCTACTGTCTCTTGAATGACACTGGGCCCCTTTTTAGGACAATTGTCACAGCCAACTTCTAGTACATGTGACCTGCACCATCAGATGAAGCCCTGTGCAGTTGGCTTAATGCTCTGCTGTTGCCGTCTTGAAATTCTGGAAGGGACCCCACAAATTATATAGCCTGTCATGACTTCAGGTGAATTACTTTGAGGGGTAAGTTTATCAAGGCTAGCTGGGGGGAAATCGGCTGTAAGATCTCATTCCTCAGGGCTCATCTAAGACATTGCCTCTTCCAGGGAGGTCTTCCCTGATGCCCTTTCCCTACTCCCATTTCTCTCTGTTCCCCTCAAGTCTTGTTTCACACCTGCCCTTCCTCCCAAATGAGTATTCTCCTAGTCTTCCACTTGTTTACCTGCCTCACACACTTGCTGGACTCCAGTCTCCCTTTGGATAAGAACCACACCTGTCATATTGACCTCTGTATTGAGAGGACCCAGGGCTGTTTTATAGGTTAAGAATTTGAGGAAGGGTGCACTGAGTATGCTAGCTTCTCAAGGGTCTCCGAAAAGTTCAAGGGCTTTTAAATCCTTGGAGATGTAACCAAACATGCATCGGTTGAAACATAGAAAAATGAAACTTAAAATTGCAATCAATAATAATTTCAAATGCAAATGAATTGCTATTGTATTCTTTTAAAAAAACCACACACACGATATACTTAACATGGCAAGTGAGTGCATTTTAACAGTCTCATTCCTATATGGTGTGGGGCTTTCCAAAGTAAGGTTCTAGAACTCTTTGGAATATTTCAATTTAATTTTTGTCTGATGTAACTGCCAGCATAATGCCAAGGACCTGGTGCTTATTCAGGGCTCAGTTCAGGTCAAACACAAATTGGGTAACAGAAGGTATGAAATGGTCCTGTTTCAAGAAGGAGGACAGAAAAGGCTAATAGACAAGGAGATGTTAAATAAGTCCTTGCATGCAAGAGATCCTAAGCAGTGAAGCTCAGGCTCATGAGAGAGAGGAATGGACAAAAGTAGTTCAGAAGTATGTGAAGATGAAGAGACACATGGGATTAAGTCAACTGTGGACATTTGTTTCCAGAAAGTAAAATGCACGTGATGACAAGGACACGGGATGGTAACCAAAGTCTGGGTACATGCTGGGGTTTACGTAGGTGGAATGAGACAAGGTGATATAATTAAGCAGAAAAAAAACCAAAGATATCTTTCTTTGTATAAGTTAGAGACTCTAGAAAAGGAAACACGTTCATTTGGTTAAACAGGGTTAATGCACAATTTTGGTAACTTAAAAACAAGTTGAGTGCATAGCTTTTCTTTACTTGGCAAAGAAGAGTTAGCTCTTGTTAGTGGCATGGGCATAGGATGAAGTACACAGACAATCATGATGCCATGATGGTTTCTACTGGTTTCACATCTTGGCTTTTTCTCATTAAGTTCAAGAGATGACCTTATAGAATATAATACTTAGGCCTCTTCCACCTTGGTGTATTTGTTCTGTCCAGTTTACTCAGCCAAGACCAAAAAAATTTACATGTTTTCCAACAGTAGTACTGAAAAGCACCTGTGTATCAAAGTTCAGCAAGCCTCCTCTGCATTAATAGAAAGGCTAAAGTATAGAATTTGTTAAATTTACATAACCAAAATATATTGTGCACTTACTATGTTCTAGGTACAGGGAAAAATAACCCCTAGGAAACTTATATTCTAATACTACAAGTCAAAAACAAACAAGCAACACAAAAATAAGTAATTTCAGATCCTAATCATAATGTGAAGGAGATAAGGCAGGGTCATGTGAAAGTCTCAGGGGTTGGAAAACAATTTCTAGAAAGGGCCAGATTTTCAGGCCAGTCTCTGTCACAGCTATTCAAATCTCCAGGTGTAACAGAAAGGCAGCCATAGACAATATATGTAAATGAACGAGTATGGCTGAATGCCAATAAAACTTTATTTATAAAACAAACAGCAGGCTAGATTTGGCCCAAGGTTGTCATTTACCATCCTCTAGGGTAGAAAGGTTTTCTAAGGAGGTAACATGTTAGTTGAGATCTCAATGATGAGAAAAGTCCAGACATGCAAATATCGAGAGAAAAAGCATTGGAGGAAGTGGAGAAAATGGATGTAAACATTCAAGGTGTGGAGGAGTAAAAAGAGGGACAGTTTGAAGACCTCCAAGTACTTTAAATCATCCAAAGTTCATGTAAAGGAAACTCTTAACATCTGGACTACAATAACGTGCCCAGAAATAGAAAACCCCACACCATATTTTGAAGCTTACTTTTCTTTTAATAAGAGCAGCTGGAACACCTTGTTTGAATTATTGTGAATTTCAGTAGACTGTCTTTGGTGTTCTGGCACAGTGAGATGTAATTTCACCTTGAGCCTTGTGTTCTAACTCTACACCTGCATTGGGCTACTTTAGACACCATTAATCAAGAGCTGAAATTATGGGAAACTCCAATTTATTAGCACTCGATTCTAATTAGCACATTAGCACTCGATGAATACTAGCTGAATGATTTAAAAAATTTTAAAAACCTAAGTTGATAATTTCATCATCTAAGATCTAGAAGACAATGTGCGGATCGACGGTTCATTGCTCATTTAGTTTTCCCATCATAAGTTACAAGGGCTGAACACTAAACCCACAGATCAAATTTGGCCTTCTGGTTAGCTTTGTTTGGTTAGTTATCAATATTTGCAAATTAGGTTTGGTGTGAAAAATCCAAATGTCTGGCTTCACTAGAGGGAACTGGGCACACTGGGCCCTGGAATCCACACCTGATAATTCTCTAGAGCTCAGCAAAACTTCATCCTCCAGATCGGTATGAACTGTCCACTTTGCCACTGTGCCTAACTGGCTTGCTGCTTTGGTGAAACACGGAGCTTTTAAACCCTTTTCTTTAGATTTAAATTCAATTAATTAACATACAGTGTATTATTAGTTTCAGAGGTAGAGTTCAGTGATTCATCAGTTTTGTATAACACCCAGTGCTCATCATATCATGTACCCTCCTTAATGCCCATTTCCCAGTTACCCCTCCGCCCATGCCCCTCCCCTCTGCCTTTAATCCCTTTTTAAAAGCTCTTCCTGGGGCACCTGGTGCCTCAGTTGGTCAAGCGGTTAAGTGATGAGCTCTTGGTTTCAGCTCACGTCATGATGTCATAGATCGTGGGATGGAGCCCCACGTGGGGCTGCACACTCAGTGAGGAGTCTGCTTAAGCTTCTCTCTCTTTGCCTCTCCCTCAACTCATGTGTGCATGCACTCTTACTCTCTAAAATAAGTAAGTAAATACATCTTTAAAAAGAAATTTAAACTCTTTTTTAAGAGATACAATACATAATTATGAATATACCATGCTTGCAACTCCAGTACTGTAGGTGAAACTACAAATGGAAAAAATGGCCGTAGCCTCGGAGTGTAAAACTCCTGAGATGGGCCCAGTGCCATGTAGCACCCAACATGAGGGAAAGTATGATGGAGGAGGGTGTCAGAGAGAAAAAACTACAACCTTAGTAACCAATTAAAGTTAAATATCCTACTTTTGCAAATTTCATGAAAACACCTGATCAGTAAGCAAAAGTCAAACCCTTCCTAGGGCTGTTGTAAGAGCCCATCTATCTCTCTCGGCTGGTTTTCCTTTTTAATTTTTTTTTTTTTTTTTTTTTTTTTTACTAACTGTCTGGACTCTGTGGGCCTATGAGTTTTCAAACCCTTCAAACTGAAGGTTTGCTAAGTTCTCTGACATTTTAAAGTTCTGTAGACTTGCTTTTGTTCACACTCTGTAATGTTTTCTTAAAAGACTCACAGCCCCAGCTACCTTCCTTTCCTTTAGTCTTAGAATAATCTGCTAAATGAGCTTGACAATGGATAGAATGTGTGGATTTCTTTCAGTTGCTCACAAGCAATCTAACACATCCAGACTGCCAAGCATCAATTGAAAACTGAAGAATTCAGCCATTATCCTAAACAAGTGACAGGCAAAGTCTTATACCACGTCGATGATCAAACAAATGACAAGTTTCTCTACTTTCTTTGTAACAAAGTTGGACGGCAGCTGCATATCTGTGAAATATGAGTGAGAAGGGGCAAGTTTGTCATGTTGCTCAAATAATGAGATAGGTGCCCCCCCTCGCCCCCCTCCCCCACCCAGCAAAGCTTTCAAACAGATGTTGGCCACCTCGTGACAAGTCTTCCCTTGGTTCACTCTGGATCTGATCTCGGTCTCTTTTCAATGTCCAGGCAAGAAGATATGCTGGATCTTTTAACCTGGCATTCGATAACATCAAAACGCTGTTGGATACATGGCCAAGAAGTGTGCTGCACAAAATCTCTCAGTTCAGTGACGGCTCAGTCATTAATAAGAGCGTCCTCCTCTTCAAACAACATTTGAGTCTTGGACAAATGCAGCTCTCCCCGGCTCTGGAGTCGGAGACTTGCCACTAACACGGAAATTCATAAAAGCCCGAGCAGACTTTGACTTTGTACAGATCCCTTGCATCGAAGGATAATTCCTGCATTAGCAGATAGTTCAGAAGTGTTTTATGTATTTGCTATTTCCAAAGAGTCTTTTAAAATTTCCTTTCTCATACTATAATCAGTTGTTACCCCTCCTCTTGATTTCCCTTAAGAGCACAAGTCTATTCTATTAGAAATAGAGAAGAAAAAAAATACGTGTGTGTGTGTGTGTGTACACATATATGCATATGTATATTGCTTTTAAGCTTAATGGAAGCCATTTCTTTTTCTGCACCCCCCCCCTTTTTTGCGGGAATAACTCTTGGGGGAGAATCTGTTATCTACCCCTGGGACAGGTGATCTGAACTACATTTTTATGGAAGCACTGGCTTGCTCCTGGTAGAGAAAAGGGAAATTCTAAATGGGACAGGCTAGACATCTGCAGAGTCACAAGGCAAGGAACCAATAATGGGCAGAGTGAATACCAACCATCCACTGACTAATGGACAAACAGATGAATAAACAAAATGTCTACCCTCCATACAATGGAACACTATTCAGCAATAAAAAAGATTAAAGTCCTGACACTCGCCACAGCATGGTTGAACCTTGCGAACGTTATGTTAAGTGAATGAATCCGGAAACAAAAGACTACATATGATATGATTCCATTTATATGAAAAGTCCAAAAGAGGCAAATCTATAGATATAGAAAGTAGGTTAGTAGTTGCCTAGGGCTGGGGTGGCTGAAGAAGAGGGAGGGGATGGCTAATGGTAATGAGGTTATTTTGTTTCGCTTTGTTTTCTTTTTCCCAAACATAGTAACATGGAAAGAATATTTCTTTAAATGTGGCACACAGTCCAAACCATTTTTACCAAAATACATTCTTCAAAACACGAGTCCTATAATATGTTTCTTGTAGAAAGGCTTCTGACTTCAAAACAAGTTAGAGAAAGGGATTCTCTGGTTCGTTGCTCTATTAAAGGATCTGAAGAGTCTGCAGTAGAGGAAGATGGTAAATACTGTTTATCTGTTTCTCCAATATCTACAGACTTCATTTTATTTTAGGTGACTTCCACGAATATGCCAAGGCGCATAGATTCTGGAAATATTGTGGTACGTGCTGATTGAGACAATTCCCAAGTAGTTAACTCTTTTCTGCAAATGCTCTGTGTCTTGGTGCAGCCCATCAAGAACTATCATTTAAAGGGATGTGTAATGTGATGGGTGCCTGGGTGGCTCAGTCCATGAAGCAGCCAACTCTTGATTTTGGCTCAGGTCATGATCTCAGGGTCCTGAGATCAAGGATGCATTGGGCTCTGTGCTCAGCAGGAAGTCTGCCTGAGGATTCTCTCTCTCCCTCTCCCTCTGCCACCCCCCTACTCTCTCTCTCAGATAAACAAATCTTAAAAAAAAAAAAAAGTAAAGGTGTATGTAATGAATCAACTCCAAAGATCCTAATACTTCCATCAGCTCTCATTTCAAATGTTACTTTATCTAAGACCCTTTCTTGGCAACCCATTTTAAATAGCAACCCACTCAGCCAACCCTCTATCCCCTGTTCTCTCCTTCAGTTTCATGTCTCTGAGACGTGAGACATTTACATATGGATGTCTCCCCACCTAGAATGTGATGAGGGCAAGGACCTTGTTGTTTTAGCCCTGAATCAGAAACTCAGTATGTACTTGCTAACTGAATGAACACCATCAAGAGAAAGCTTGGAAAACAGGGACAAACTATCAATCTTTTATCAAATGATTATAGTATATTAGACATTTTATTTGCAAAGAGCTCACCCTGGAGAAAGAAAGGTATCTCTCTTTGCAGACTTGGGACAACTCATTGGATGATAAAAGTGACAGAGAGGTAACAACTGCACTTAGAACAAGAAAATACTTGAAAAAAAATAGTTACTATTGATCCAAATATTTCTTTTTTTGTAACGTACATTCTCGGTGTGTCCCTCACTCAAGACTTTCTTCTTCCCTTCTTCTCTCCCTTCCTTCATCTCACCTTCCTTTGCCCACTTTGAGAGATGTTTGAGCAATGTTGACATACAGTCTTAAGCTGGACCCCAGAGACTCAAGGACACCTAAGATGTAGTCCCTGCCTTCATGGAGGGCACTTCTGGGGATGATAGCTAAATATTTAAAATGAATGATCAAGACTCTAAAAATAAATCAAAATCAAAATAAAATAACTGAGGAGTACAATGAGAGATAAACTGGGATTTCCTTAGTCATTGAGAATGGGATGTGCCCCAGAATGGGGGATGGGGGTAGGAGGGGGTGGAAGGGAGGAAGCAATCATGAAGGGCTTCCTGGAGGAGGTGACTTTTGAGCTGAGCTTGAAGGTTCAGTAGGTAGGGGTTAACCATGAAGAGAAGAGGCTTGGCAGTTGGACCTGGAGGAGCTACCAAACGTTTGGGCGTTTATGGGCGCCCAAACACAGCATGTTGCATGAGGGGAACTAGAAGGAGTCTGATGCTAACAGAGCACAAAATCTGAGTCAGGAAGGAGGCCAGGGCCCAGACTTCCCCCATCTTTACAGTTGCTTTGTTAGCTTGATATCAACAGCTGACATTCACAAAAGCCAGCTTCGGTTTCCCATTCGCCAGCGGTCCGAGACGGTGCTAAGCATTTTCCAAACATTATGTCTGTGGACACTACTGACAATTTCATGATGTTGATTCAATTATTCTCTCCATTTCACAGGCATGGCAATGAAGTCTTCATGATGTGATGACACTTTCCAGGTCCCACCACTGGAGAGGCACAGGGCTAGGGAGAAAGCAGGGCTCACAGTCCTACCCCCTCTCTGCACCTGTATGAATGTTCAAAGGCACTCCTGTTCCCCACCTGGACTGATTTTGCTCCCCCCCCCCCCAGGGCATGAGCATGTCTGGAGACCTTTCTGGATGTCATAGCCAGGGAGGGGCTGCCGCTGGCATCTAGCGGGGAGAAGCCAGGCACCCTGCCTCAGATCCTTCCACGCACAGGGCAGCCCCCATCACGGAGAACGACATGGCCCCAAACATCTGGAGATGAGGATGAGAGAAATGCTGCCCTAGTTTACTGGTTAGCCGAGTGAATCTCTGACCTACTTTATTTTGGTAAAAAGGTGCTGAGTTTGTTTTGATTTAGCCAGCTGATAACACGGAAGGGAAGTTTCCAGCAGGTGGCTGGAGAAGTGCGGTGAGCAGCTCTGGGAAACCCCCACTCACAGAGTACCTCCAGAAAGGGGAAGAAAGCAAGGCTTTTCTTCAGGAAGGGAAATAAGTGAACTAGAAACCACTTGCTAACTGTTTACAAAGAGCCTGACCTGGCCCTTGTCTCCCCAGACTGCGGCTGCTGAGATGTTGCGTGGGGCTCCGTGTGGAGAGGCTCTGAGGTCGTTCACCGGAAAGTTCCTTCTGCCCACGGATGGCAAATCAAAGAGCCGGTGGTAGGTATTGAGGGGGAGGTGGTTTTCCCAGTTCCCCGTCGGTCTGAAGCAGGATAACGGCTACGATGATGGATTGCATGGGTGTGCTGAGGAAGGCAAGCGAGGGGCGACATAAAGGAGATTCCAAGTCCTGGGCAGAAGATGAGAGGCAAACATCTTCCCAGACACACCACGAAAACAATTATTCGTGATTTTGAAGAAAAGCAGTTCAGCTAAGAGTCTTTTTTTTTTTTTTTCTCTCTCTCTCTCCTTTGCAAAACAGAAGTAGGTGGAGGAATCTTGCACAAACAGAGATCAAAGAATGGGAGAAAGGGCCCAAAGTCAGGATGCGGGGGTCCAGGGCAGTCTTCGACCTTCTCTATCCTGGGCTCTGGGTGGTGGCGCCGCTGTGACTGGGGGCCAACTCTGCACCGGGGTGCGGGGGAGCAGCAGGCAGTGCCGTAAGGTGGGGGGGAGGTAAGGAAGCAGGAGACTGTGCTCAGCACAGAGCACGGCTGGTGTCTGATGGGTCTGACATGAGATCCCCGCTCAGCCACTTACAAACCCCATGCACATGGTCCCATCACTTCACTTCTGTCCTGCTTCCCAGGGCTGGTTAATGTGATGACAGATAGAACCCTCACTCACGGGGGTGTTTGGAGAGTCAGGGGAAAGCCATATACATGTTTAGCATCTAACGCTGCATCTAACCCAAAGCAGGCACTCAATACTGGAACCTATTTTGATGTTGGTGTGGATGATCATTGATAAAGAAAAGACATTTTATTAGGACACACTCCTATCGTGTCCCCAGTGCAGAAGGGTTCTTTCTATGTTCCCAAATGCTCCAGAGGTGTGGCTTGCTTGGTGATCCTAGTGTTTAAAAAAAATCCAAATTACTTGTGGCTTTGTTCCTCTTTTCTTTTCATTTAGGATCTCCTTATTTCTTGGTTCTCTGGCCACCCAGAATAAAGACTATGCTTCTCAGCCTTTCTGTCAGGTAGATATAGCCATGTGGCCATGTACAAGCCAAAGAGAATTGAGTCCAAGTGGTATGTGTGAGTTCCAGGTTATATATTTAAAAAGCAGGGGCATGCCCTCCACTTATCCCTTTCTGGCTGCCTGGAATAGGCACATGATGGCCGGCGCCAGAGCAGTCATCTTGGACCATGAGAAGGAAGCTTTATATTACAGTGACAGAGCAACAGACAGAAGGTTACTGGGTGCCTGACATCAAGGAGTGCCTTGCTAGGTCTCAGCCACCTACCTGCACTTTTACCTGAGACAAACACATTTCTGACTCAACTTGTGGTTATGTTGGGGTATGAGGCATTGGAGGAGGTATATTTTTAATGGAGTCCAATAGGTATCCAGCTTAATACATGGGTCAGCACTGAAAAATAAGGAGAATTCACAGAAAGCTTCAGGCTTAAAATTTCTCTGGAAAAAGTAAGAAGCTCTTGCAACACAGGGATTATGTCTTCTCATGCCCCTTTCTACGGGGCATGTGGCATCTGATCTGCCACTGCCTCCTTTCAGTGTGTTCACTCTCTGTGCTCAGTCTTGAGACTGTCCGCTCTCAGTGACCTTGCAGAGATGCCTTTTTTTTTTTTTTCAAGATTTTATTTATTTATTTGAGAGAGGGCAGGAGAGCACATAGGGTGGGGGAGTGGCAGAGGGAGAGAAAGAAGCAGACTCCTTGCTGAGCAGGGAGCCCGATGCAGGGCTCGATCCCAGGACCCTGAGATCATGGCCTGAGCCGAAGGCAGACCCTTCACCAACTGAGCCACCCAGGTGCCCCTCTGTGGAAATGATTTATGGGAGAGTCACAGTTAAGCTACATGGTTCTTGATACGTGTTGAGGGCTGACATGCCTGACCCTTGTTGAGATACACAGCATGTGCTCCGACAGTCAACTTCCCCAAGTCGGTGAGGTCAGTGTTCCCACCTCCACTTAGCAGAGGAAGGAATGGAGGTTTTGTGAGGACACTGACCTCGCTTAGGGTCAAAGCTCGGGGGCAGAGGCTGGCTGATTCCAGAGCATGAGTGCTTCTCCAGGATCATCCGGCTAAGCCTCCAGGTGTTTTGAATCAAGCACAGACTTATTTGCAGAAATCTAAATGAATCTAAGGAGAATATTTCCTGGATAATTAAGTTTTCTTCCTCAGTATTCACCACACAAACTTGTAGCGACTGCTTTCACCATCTTGTTATTAGTGACTATTTTAGCTCGGGGCGATAATATCTTTGTCATCACACCACATCATTCAAAGGCAGGTGGCAGAACAAAAATAAAACCATCACATTCGGCCTGGGTGAGGGTCCTTTTGCTTTCTACCAAGAGCCGTGAAAGAAAAGATCAGTCCAGATGGTGACTGATGTTGGTGGCAGAGATCACCAGGCCTGTGGAAGGTTCCAGAGCGTCACTTCCTGGGAAGGCTCATCAGCAGATATGCACAGTTGGCTCACGTCAGTGTTCCCTGGATGGGTTCAAGGCCAGAGCGTGTGGTTAAATCTCTTCCCATGTTTGCCTCATAGTTTGGCTTCATGTCTCTCCCCTGCCTGCAGCCCCCTTGACAGATACACTCTCCAGACCCACACTAAAGCATACACTGGGAATGCTTTGAAAGTTCGAGAAGGGATCTGGGGGCCCTCCTTGTGTCTTGGAATCACAGAATGTCAGCACTGGAAGGAACCTCAGAAAGCTCCTGGTCTGACCCTTTTGGTTAGGAGACAGGAAACAGATACAGAGAAGAGAAAGGAGCTGGTCAATATCTATCCACTAACAGGCTTTACCCAGCAACCCCATTTCCTCGCAGGAGAAAGGTAAAGGGAAGGTTGCACTTTGGAAAGATTATGCTGATGATGATGGGGTGGGGTGCAGGAGTGGATACAGTAGTTGCATTATTTCTGTCCTAGGCACTACATGAAGGGTCTTGCATAGGTTTTCCCACTGACTCCTTGTCACGGCCTCTGAAGTTCCTACTTTATTACTATTACTCCCAAGTGCCCGTGTACTGCTCCCACTTCCCAGTGCTGCCTGCGCCCAGGCGACCTGAGACACAGAGAGTCACACCAGTCAGCTGTGGTTCCCCAGCCATAAAGGGGTTTCTCCCAGAATCAAAGTCAGGCTGTCTAACTCCATAGCCACACGGTCACCATTAGACTGTACCAACTCAGCTTCCTCCAAGGACCGAGCTGAGCCCTTGAGTGAGTGGACCAGGGCAGACAGGGTCTGCCCACTGGCAAACAAATGCCCTATCTAAATAGAGCAGTTGCTAACCAGTGCCTCTCCCTCTGCCAATGAATGCCACCCAGTCGTGTGGGTCCGATGTTGCAACATCCTGCATTTTGCAAAAGAATCCAGAAATTCTGGTTAGTACCTAATTTTTACACCTTGGTGGCTGTGGAAGTCATTAGAACCACTCACAGGTTTCCTTGTGTCTCTTGTCCTTTTGATGTGTATACCCCCCACCTCCCCGAAGTTAGGCAAAGCCAGGAGAGGTGTGATCAGAAGTGGTGTGTGTCACTATGAGAGGCAGGGTGTGATTCAAAATGCTCTCTTGTTCTCTGTCCCCAGGACAGGTGATGTCCATCCCATCCGGGGGCCGATCTAGTCAGCTTCAGTCCTGGATGAGAGCAGAGCTGAGCCCTCCGCTAACCCACGATGCACATGTAGTACGAGAGAGAAATAAATACTTGTTGTTTTAAGCTATTAAAATTTGGGGAGTGGACCTTATGGCAGCATGACCTATCCTATCCTGACAAAGAAGGAATTTAATTTCCAAAAAAGTAAACTTTTTTTAAAGATGTATTCATTTATTTTAGAGACAGACAGAGAGGAGGCACATGCCTGTGTAGGGGGAGGGGTAGAGGAAGAGGATAGAGAGTCTCAAGCAGACGCCTCCTGAGCATGGAGCCCAACAAGAGGCTTGATCCCATGATCATAAGATCATGACCTGAGCTGAAATCAAGAATCAGACACGTAACTGGCTGAGCCACCAGGCGCACCCCAAAAGTAGAGTTTAAGTCAAACACATATCGGTAGGTCATCGTGCCTCCCTAAAGGTTGTGGAGGCTCCCAGAACTGTCTTTTTTTTTTTTTTTTTTTAAGTTTTCTATTTATTTTTGTGAAAGAGAGAGAGTGAGCGAGTGAATGAGCATGGGGGCAAAGCAGGGTCCCTGATGAGCAAGGAGCCTGATATAGGACTCGATCCCAGAAACCTGAGATCATGACTGGATCCAAAGGCAGATGCTTAACCAACTGAACAATCCAGGCACCCAAGAACTCCGTGTCTTACACTTCACAGTCGAGAGGAGGTTTCTTAAGACAGAGCCCATGTCAACGGCTTGGTTCTTGTGTCAGCAGCCGCATTCTGTCCAGAGCCACTGGCTATTAGTCGTAGCCAGTGTCTCACTAAGTATGTGTTACTGGCTTCATGAGGTACATGGAAGATTTTATAGTACACCTGTCCTCCTTATTAGAAACCTCACTCAAAGCTTGTCACCTCCCCAGTTTCACTTGGAATCTTCTCTGCACTCAGAAATTTAATATGTCAAAAGACAACCCACCAAGCTTACACTACAGAGCAGAAAATGAGAGAAGAGATGTTTTATCTCCAAACTGAAATCTTAATGCCCTGTGGGGGGTGGGGTGGGGGAGGAAGTATTTCTGTTTGGAGAAAGAAATGAGGGGGCACATACTCTGTTCATAGAGAAGGAAGGATTCCTTTGGAAACTTCCTTTGTTTCACAATTAAGGAAGTGGAAATAATCACAGTGATTTTCTACCATCAGTTTCAAGTAAAACACGTGTGTTTGAGATCAGGCAATTTAATATTCCCAGAAACTATTAAAATTATTTATCAAGGTTCTCGCTGGTTGTATAAACAGTGAGTCTTCTCTAGTTCTTAGTTTTTTAATCTGTGAAATGGGATAAATATTATTGGATTGCTTTGCTTAAAGATGACTGTAAACACTTCTGAAAGACAAATATGTAGAAATGCTACATTTAAATAGAGAAAATTTGTTCTGCTAATGGAAGAAAGAGCATATTCATATGGCAAAACTATTGATGTTAAAACTGTTTCTTTGATTTGATTTTTAAAGGCACCAGCTACAACATTTCTATTCAAGTATCAGAATGAAGACTTTGTTTTGCAGATGTTTTTCAAAGTATAAGATTAATGGATGCTTATTGTAACAAACTTCAACACTAAACTAGGGTATATAGTGGCTTTCTCAATCTCATCACTAGTGACATTTTGAGCAGGATAATTCTTTGTGCGGATATGTATGTCCTGTGCACTGAGAATGTTTAACAGTATCTCCCCCCAACACACCCCCCAAATGTGCCTAGGCATTGCCAAATGTACCCTGGAGGGTACAACTATGCCCTGTTGAGAACGGCAGTATAAAGTATATAGTACAAAGTATAACAGGACATGCCTTATCCTGGAATCTCACAGGTAATCACTATTATCAATTTGGTTTATATCGCTCCAGCAATTTCTTGGGTATAATCCAATTTACGTACCCTCACCTCACTACCTCCACGTGGACACACAGACTGAGCACCTTTCCTCCCAAACTGGGATTATGCCATCCTTTGCAATTTATTTCTCACTGAAAGTAAACCTTTCCCTTTCCCTATGCCTACATTTAGAGCTTCTGCATACTTTTAAAGAAATCCTGACCTGTAGCCCATTGGCTTCATGTACTGTTCATTTCACTGATTTTTTAATGATGGACCTTTAGGTATTCCCACCTTCCCTACTATAAACAACACCGCACTCAATATTTTCAAACTTACACCCTTGCATGTTTTTCTAAACCAGTATTTCTACAGGATTTGTTGGATCAAAACATATGCACCTAAAATCCTGATAGATTTCTGCTTGTTTTCCACCAAACACCTAATAGCATGGTAGTAAAGATCTTGGATAAATATCAATAGTTCTGAGGCTGAAAAACTCTGCTTGAAAGTAGAAGACACCAAAGTCTAAGTCTCCTTTCCACAACAGACTCTGCACGGCTCACCAGAGACATCCCCGGCCTTGCTTTCCTCCTCTGTGATAATAACAATAATAGTAGTCCCTCCTTCAGAGCATGATTGGCTGGAATTTGTTGAGATTATATATGCCTGGCACCCCACAATTAATTATTGTTGTTAATAATAAAAACAAGGGAGTAGGAGTTACACAAAAGCAAAGCCAAAATGTGTGCGCAATCTAACAATTATAGAACACTGTGTTGCTAGATGATTTGGGGCCTATTACAAAGATGAACTTCAGATGATCATGAAATGAACATGATAGAAGGGAAAATATTTCTCCTCACCAAGGAGACTGTGATTAACGTGTGAGCCCCTGGGTGATTCTGAATCTAGCAGAGGGATAAATATCTAGATTTATATACATACACATGGAGGATATGAATATACATGCTTTTAAAACACGCCTCCACACATTTATATAAGAAATGTTGTGGGCATATGGATTTTCCCGACACGTGGGTAATATGCCGCCATGAAGGAGAGGCATATTTCCTTCCAGGATAATTTCAGAACATTCCTCTCTGTACTTGCTAAGAGTGAGTCACTATTGTAATCAGATAACCTGGAAAACTGGTTTCCAACTTCACCTAAAGTGCATCAGAGAAATTGAAGTTTAAAAAACTGAACAAATGCCAAGGAGTGGCTTTAGGCCGGTGGGTTTCAAGGATCATCTTGACCCTATTTTAACCTGTCTCCTCTTTCAAGCATAGGAGACCCTTGAACATGTAGTGTGGAGAAAGAGAATTCATATTCAGATCACAGCTCTGCGACTGAATGGCTCTCTATTTTCTGTTGACTTAATTAACCCCTCTGGGCCTCACTTTCTTCTTCTGTAGAATGGGATCACAGGGTTCGCTGAAGATTAACTCAGAGGATGCATGAGAGTGGGCATCTACCGACCCAGCCTCTGGTGATTTGACCCCAATCTTCCTTGAGAAACTGCCCCTTTCCTGCCGTTGGTTCACCAAGAGTTAGGCGACCTAACTCCTAGACGGGGGCAGGGTGGAACCCATGATCCAGGGGCCAATCCAGGCTTTGCACTGCCCTGGACGAAGGGCTTGTTTTAGGTCAGAGTATGTGAACCAATCTGAGGCAAGGAGACTCAATTCTAAGACGTGGACTAGAAAGATGAGCAGGTCACTCTGGAGTTTTGAAGTGTTAAGGTGAAACCTGCTCTGGCATCTAGCTACATCCCGAGATGAGAGGCCTGCAGCAGGAAGCAGAGAGGGAAAGAATAAGACCTAATTCTGATAACACCATTGGAGTCCCTTACATCCCACTTGGCCAAAGTCAAGGATTCCCTAACCGTTTAGAGATATGGACCCCGAGGTAATCTTTTTGATTTAAACCAATTGGCTTTCCAATCCCTTGAAGCAGGAGTTCTGCAAACTGTTTAGTGTGCTCTCTGGTAATTAGTGCACCAGGCGCCGAGGGGACTGGAGAGGGAGCTCTCTTTCCTTCCGTGACTACAGCCATCTCCTCTCCCCTTGGTATCCAGGAGGAGAGAGCTGACTGACAATACTGAGAGATCAGGTTCATGGCTTGGTAATGAAAGCAGCTGCAGTGTGAATAGAAAACAACAACAGGAACCCTGGGCCCAATTTACTCACACCTGGCACAGTGCCAGGCTGCAGGGCATCAAATTCAGGGAGGGAGCGGGCCCCGCTGCCACCGCCCCGCGCCACTGTGCTGATGATGCAAGGAGCGCCCTGCTCTGTGATCAGCCGGAAGCTGGCCCCAGCCACGGGGGGAGGGGGCCACAGGCTGCAAGGATGGACCCCAGCGTCATACACGAACAGGGAAAAAAAACACAAAAACAAAAAAACCAAGCAAACAAAGCAAACCTTGCCACCAATTTAGGGCTCAGTTAATAAAACCAGGCTTCCAAGAGGGGTAAGTGGAGGTGCCTGGGTGGCTCAGTCCGGTAAGCGTCTGCCTTCGGCTCAGGTCATGATCCCAGGGTCCTGGGACTGAGTTCCCTGTTGGGTTCCCTGCTCATCGGGGGAGTGTGTTTCTCCCTCCCCTTCTGTCCTGCCCTCGCTACCGCTTGTGCTCTCTCTCTCCAATAGATACATAAAATCTTAAAAAGAAAAGAGGAATGGGCCTTGCCTTGATGCTAAAATGCACCGGGACAAGCACCTGGGAAGGGATAGATATAGCTTCATGGGAGGGGAAGCAAGTCATGGACTCAGAGAGCCCAGTTTCTATTCCAGCTTGATTGCTTTCAAGCTGTGTGGTTTTATTCGTTTATCCAGATCTCCCCTTAGCTCAAAATCCTCTAAGGATGTCCCTCTGCATTCATAGTAAATGCTGAAATTTTTAGCACGACTCAGAAGTGTTTGCATACACCACCCCCTTCCTTCCCCTCTGACTCTATCATCTCTCCTTCCCCACCAGCTGTGCTTTCTCGGTGCTGTTTCAAACTTACCAATATGCTTCTGCCCCAGGACCTTTGCACTGGCTCTTCCTTTTTTATGGAATATTTTCTCCCCAGATATCTGCATGACTTGTTCCTTTACTTTATCCAGGTCTCTCTGGAAATGTCACTTTGTCAGATAGGCCTTATTTGAGAGCAGCTCATCTTACCCCAACATCATTATCTACCTACCTGAGATGTCTCACTCTCTGAGATTTTATTTATTAATTCTGTTTTAACATCTGTCTTTCCCTCCTAGAATGGAGTCTTTCATTGTTTTTTGACTGCTGTATCACCCATGCCTAGAACAGTGCTAAACTATACACAGCAGGTGCTTTGTGAATATCTGTTGCATTTACTGAGTTGTGCAACACATATTTGCTCAGCCCCTACCTGTGTCAAGTGTTGACAAAACAGACTTGAGAGAGAGATATTACCTACTCTTGTTGAGAAATATTCTTGTAGGTGAATGAAGATCAGGAGGGGTAGGTGAATTTCAGAATGTAGAAAACTCTAGGATGATAAAGGACAACAGAATACTTTTACTCAGGTGGCCAAGGCAAGTTCCAAGGTAGAGATGAAGTTGCTGAAATTACTGAAATGGTAGGAAAAGTGCATTCCACCAGGGTTAGACCAGGAAGAAGAGCGTTCCAGGTGGAACAAACAGCAAGCGCAAAGGTCCTGCAGCAGAAAGGGAACACCTAATATCTTTAGAGAGCTAAAAACACTCAGCATGGAAAGAGGAAGGAAGAGACAGAGAAGAAACAAAGTTCGAGAAGTAGGTATGGGGCGATCCCTGAAGAATAGGAAAGGGCTTTAGATTTTCTTCTAAGCCATTGTTTCCTCACTTTCAGATTCAGCTCCATCTCTCGTGAAATGGAGTTGGTAAATACCACATGAGGGAGAGGACTCAGCAAGAAAAAGCAGAGAGAATGCCTAGCACAGTGCTAGGTACACGGTAGGTGCTTCATAACCTTTAGCAACACTACACTCCTCCCCTAGAAAGAAACCCAAACTTGGTAGAAGGTGGAAGTTGGCTGGGATATTCGGTTTCTGCTTCTCAAACCCAAAGGCTTATTGGTGACCCAAAATGAACTTTAAGGATCAAGTAGGTTTCAGTATGACTCCAGAATTCTCACCAGTTCCTTTTGGGTGCAGGCAGCTGGTTGCCCTCTTCCCAAACGTGATTGTGTATTATATGGAATGTGTGGCCCGAGCTGCAAGTGTGTGAATCGTCAGCAGAACGAGTATCAGCATTAGTGGCAAAGGGAGATAGAGTAGAGAGTGTGTGTGGAGACCCGACCAAGCGTGCTGTGCTCTCTGCCTTGACGCAGGGCACGAGGCCACCTGCTGCAGCTTAGGAAGCCATGGGGGTCGGCAGAGGGGGTCGGCAGCTGACTGCCCCAGCCCCAGGCACACCCGTGACAAGTCTATCTGCGCACACACAAGCGAAAGGAGAATTTTCATGTCATTCAGACAAAAAGCCGAGCTCAGAGAATGCGCCACCGGACAAATGAAGCCGTGCAACCACCTGCTCACAGGTGGGTCAAAATCCATGCCCTCGAAGACCTTAGGAACACAGCCCCGGGTCCGCCCAAGAGCCCTAAGCCTTGAAGGAAAGAGAGAATGTAAAAACACATCATGATGAATAGTTTTCTTGGGAGAGAATTTGAATATCTGAGAGAGTTTCTCTGGTCTAAGGGCTATTTAACCGCAAAGAAATTTATTTTATTTGGAGTCTTTTGTTCACGTGAGTACCTTGCCAGCCAGAACTCTGCCCCACTCACTAGTTTTGCTGCCTCGGCACCAATGTGACTCCATTTTTCCTTCTTACAAAAGAATGCTTTTGGTGCAGATCGATCTGACTTAGTGATAGGAAATGTGGACCTGTTTTTGTATTGACGTACTGAGCGCTCATGGACCCACCTTAACAGCACAGGACTGAGTGACCTCAAAAGTGGCAAAGGCAAGGGGGACCTGAGTAACTCAGTTGGTTAAGCCTCTGCCTTCAGCTCAGATCATGATCTCAGGGTCCTGGGATCGAGCCCTGTGTTGGGCTCCCTGCTCAGTGGGAGTCTGCTTCTCCCTCTCCCTCTGCCCCTCTATCCTGCTCGTGCTCTCTCTCAAATAAAATCTTTTTTTTTTTTTTAAAGATTTTATTTATTTGACAGAGAGAAACACAGCCAGAGAGGGAACACAAGCAGGGGGAGTGAGAGAGGGAGAAGCAGGCTTCCCCTGAGCAGGGAGCCCGATGTGGGACTCAATCCCGGGTCTCCGGGATCATGACCTGAGCTGAAGGCAGTAGCTTAACCAACTGAGTCACCCAGGCACCCTCAAATAAAATCTTTAAGAAAAAAGGTGGCAATGGCAACAATCAGGGAAGCCTCAGCCCAAGTGTCCACATCTGAGAAGTCCTCAGCAGAAAGTAATCCTCATTCAGCTAACCGGATGTCCCTCACCACAAGAATGACCAGGGGGCAAACAGATACAATTCTAATGTCCAACACTAGGAGAACGGTAGTACACTCATGCTACAATTAAATACATTATAGCACTTGATATTCAACAATGGAAGAGGCGGCAGCTATTAAACATAATTTAATGACTAAAATGATATTTATAAAACTTGAAGTAAAAGAGCAAACATAAAACAAATATAAGCAATATGATCCCCTTAAAAAGATGTCTATCTACCATATGTTACAATATAAGGTTTATGTGATATAATGATGTATAATGTATAATATATATGAGTATGTATTGTTATATATTTATATACATATATAACATAGTATATATTGTTACTTAATATGTATTAGTTATATAATGTACATATTATAAACATATTTTAGTATAATATATAATACAATAAAATCAGTATCTCTATATTATATATAGTATATATAATATATAAATTAAAGTGAATTTTTACTTATTTTAAATCTTAATATATGCACATATGTTAGAAATAGAGAATATATATTGTACACATGTACATATGCACACATATTATTAAAAGTATATGTGAAATGTAGGTTTCCAGATACATATCACTTTTACAATATGAAAAATAAAACTTATTTTTAAATAGAACATGACTTGCTTATTTAGATCACACGTATCTTGTGCAAAGCAGGTGCTTAATTAATGTTCATTATATTGAGAAAAGAAAAAGCAAGGTAAGAGAACAGAATCACTTCAGCGAAGAAGAAACAATCCCTAAACCTCATGTGAAATCTTGGCTATATGTGAGTCAAATTAAGGAGGTGTAGCACCATAAATATTTACTTGCTTGGTGGTTCTGTCCAGAATAGGAGACTCAACCTTTCCTTCTGGTCTAGCCATGGAATTCCTACTGGGCTGGAAGGAAACTTGTACTTGGAGGGATGACATTGAAGGGCTATTGTGAGATGTCTTTCCAAATGCCCAAGAAGCATAATTTATGTATAGGTGGATAGTAGGTATTTGTGTATATTAATCACTGGTATTTTTAATAAGTATATAAAGTATATATATTTATGATTCAGCCTTAAGTTCAGGAATATCTATATGATGCTAATGATTTGATGCAATCTTTGTGGTTGAAAATGATACTAAAAATAAAAAATTTAAAAGCCCTGATGTATCTGTGTACCACACTTGGCTAGCACACAAACAACCACTTCTGTGCTATGAAACCAATGGACTCTCTTTTTATTCTATTGAGTTTTTCTGAAACCTGTTTTCCCCATTAAACTGTAAGCTCTGTGAGACCAGGGGCCCCCGTCTGCCTTGCTTACCCCATATCCCACCACAGAGCACCATGAACGGCAAATACACGTTGAATAGGTAAATCAATGGATCTTATAATATCATATTCCTAGAGGGAAATAACATTTCAATTAACATGCCATGAGAAATACTCTCTATATTTTTTAGTTCCTGTCTTGTATCTTAAATTCATTGGTTTGCATGTTATCATGCCTTGTATTTTTAGAGCAAGTTTCCTTAGAACCTTTTATGCCCCTAAGTGGGGCCCATATAAATAGTGAATTAAAGCAAAAAACAAACAAACAAACAAACAAAAAACAAAGCAAATCAGCAACTCCAGAGCACGGTCTCTGCTGGGGTTGCCTCTTTCTCTCCTTTGTCGGAACTACTGCTGATTTCACACCTCCCAGGAGTCAGAGCCAAAGCCCCTGACATTACAGCTCAGGCTCACCAGGGAAGAGAGAGGGCTTGTGTCTATGGAGAACAGGGCACACCAGCGGCACATGGCAGGGGACAGTGGGGAAGCAACTGGAGAGTAAGAAATGCCAACTAGTGTGCTCCAGGCTGCTGGTTTCAAACAATATCCAAAGTCCTTCAGTCCTTTGTCCTAATAATGAGCATCTCTCCCTGGACAGGAGCTATCTTAACCTGTCTGCCTACAACCTCTTCTGCCTTCCTATAATCATACCTGCCACAGTAATGATCTTGCAAAGGAAATCAGACTCTGTCACCCTTCTGTGAAAAATCCACCAATGGCCCAGTCATCACACCTGGCTTAATATTTTTCCAAATATTTTACACTGGCCTATGAAGTTCTATAGTTGCAGGCTCCTGAGCACCTTGGACCTCATCATTGACTATACCCTTTCTTGTTCACAAAGCACCAAGAACTCTGGAGCAAATATTCCTACCTCAGGGCCTTTGAACTTGCGGCTCCCTCAGCCTAGAAGTCTTTGCCCTCAAATCTTGATAAGCTTGGCTCCCTCTTCTCATTGGAGACTCTGCTTACAAGTCCCTTCTCCAAGAAGCCTTTCCTGACCACCTCTTCCAACATAACCTGCCCACTTCCAACTTCATCCTCTCCTCCACTATCTTCCCAGAAGCTCCATCCTACAGATAATGATCACTAGCATATCGACACCATCAGAATGGGGACCTTGGCCATCTTGTTCCCCTTTATTTCCAGTAACTAGGGCCTAGTGTAGAACCTGAGATGGAGAAGATGCCCAATAAATAGATTTCCCGTGTTTCTATAGGGCAAACACTTTGTTTTGCAATAATTATAATAAACACTAATATCTATTAACCACATATAAGCCAATAACCCTATAACACAGCTCTTCTTTCATTCAACTTGAAAATGAGGAAACTTGAGCTTCAGAGAGATTAAGCAACCTGTCCAAGGACACTCAGCTAGTATTGGCAAGCCTGGATTTGAACTTAGTTCTATCTCCCTTTAAACACCATCTTTTTAGCCATCTTGACCCTTTGTCTTCCATGTGCTGCTTTAGCACGTTATTACTGTAAATTGAGCTCAAGCAAATCATTTATACATTCGCTCATTCAAGAAGGATTTATTGAGAATGTAATGCATTCCACAGCCTGGGCTAGGCTCTTCAGATAGCCCTGTCCACAAGACAATCACATTCTCCCTTTCACTACTCAGTAAGTAGGTTTTGATAACTGCAGAGGGAAGATTAAAAAAAAAATACTGGAATAAAAATAGTATTTGTTGTGTACCTTCCCTGTGCCGGGTGCTGACTTGTACAGACTCGATCATTTAATTTCCGTGGACAGCATAAGAATTTCCGGGTTATACTTCTCTTAATTTAACAGTGACCGCACTGAGGGTCACAGAGGTTAAGTGACTTGCTCATATAGGCAGCAAGTGATCGTACTTGTCTGTGTCCAAACTGTCCTCTTGCCATACCACACAAGGACACTTGCATGCAATAGGAAGCCCTCAATAAATGTGCATGGAATGAATCACTGAAGGCCCTGGCAAACCCAATGGATGATGCCATAAGCCACTTGCTCTGCACGGTAGCAAGTCCCAGCTGTAGAAATGGACATCAGTTTGGAAAAGCAGTTTTACTCCTAGATGATAAAATACCCTTTTTTTGCTGATGGTTTTGGAAGAAATAATGCCAGCTCTAAATGCAAATCATAGCAGTCACTTAATTTAGGTCTTCTACCTTTCTGGGCATGGGAAGTTACCAGTTTACTAATCTACAGTCCGTAGTTTTCAGTGTCTGAAAGTTCACCATAATTCAGGCATTGTTTATGTCCCTTTGCATGTATTGTTAAATTGAAGTCCAGGACAACTCCATGAAATATGAACGGTTATTATCTGCCCTTCCCCTCCCCTGACCCCCACCCACCATCAAAGCAAGTCAATAAGGAGTTAAGTGACGGGCTCACTGTTGCACAATCATGAGACATGGCTGAGGCAGGCTACCTGGGTCCATGCACCCACGTACTCTCCTAGCAGGCCTCCGGGAAGCAGGGAGTTGGACAGAATTACTCAGGACGTGGGGAAAAGAAACTCAGGAAATCTCTACGCCTCTTCACCAGTTCTCACACATCCCTATCAAACTGAATCCAACGATGAGAAATAATTTTCCCCCAGGGTCTGACCCCCAAATGCCTCAAGAATGAACTCTTTGCTTCCCTCACCACAAAATTATTCAAGTGCTCACAGGGCGATGGCTGGCCTCTGGAACCTGATCTCAGAACCTACAGAGGGCCTGCAGGAAGGTCCTAATGATATTACCAAGTGGTGCTTCCCATTTCTGACATCTGTCAAGAGTTTATGTCCAAAGATTATTCTAGCAGATGGGTCCCATGGATGCAATGGGATTAACCAAATTTCAAAGCTTATTTTGACCTCCAGCATAAAATTGAGCACATCCGTTCATGAAGGCCACGGGGACTATGGGGGAACAGCAAGTTGATTCATCAAATTAGTTCAAACATAATTGTCCTGCATGACTGGCTATAGAACTCGTCAGCTATAAACCTGTCAAAAAGCCATTCGCTCTAATGTTAAATAGAGACACAAAGTAATGTTGTTCAGAATCTGACATTTGTTGGACTTTAGCCTGCTAAAAATGCTTTGTTTCCTCTTGAAGGAATTTGTCAAAAGATGTACAGAGTGGATAGACCAGAGCAGAGCAAAAGAACCCACGCTGACTTCTAGAAGTAACTGCGCGTATAGATCAGGCCTATCACTATATTCTTTTTTTTGGGCGGGGGAGACTTATAAAGTTTAAAGTCACACATTTTGAACATGTGTGTCTGTGTGTTTTACTAATCACATGACACATGGATCATTTGCCTTTATACAACCAAGATTTTTCTTAGAAACAAAGATGATGCACACAGCCCTGAAAATCCTTGCCTCTTCGGCAAAACATGCTCTCTTGTCCATGCTTCCGTGGGGTGCTAAAGAATGCAAAAGCTGGGAATGATAAATTTTTTGCAGAGAAAAGATTGACAGTGTTGGGGAAAGACTTGAGTAAATTACTTTCTAGCCACTACTGATGGTCATGGCTGCCCCTTAGGTAGCTGACCATCTGAATCCTCTACATGTTTGTTAGTTCACATTGGGTACCGCTGAGTGCCCCTGCTGGGAGCCTTGCAGGCAGGCAGGAGGGACATGCCTCCAGGCTCTCTCTCTGAACCCAAAGAACTCCTGGGCCCCTGATGCGGTCCATTCTGGATCTGAAATTCCTTCCCTGTTGTCTCACTTGTCTTCTCTCAGTGACTCTTTGCCTGGTTCCTAATTTTTATGTCATTTTAGGGTAAGTTTTTCCTTTTCTCATCATTGATGAAGACAAGGAGTCCTCCTCTATTTGTGGGTGACTGACAAGGCTGAATGTTGTTAATGCAAATGTTTTGATGTACATCAGAGGGGACCTCCAGGGTCGCGACATGACAGGCTGTGATAGCTCCTTTAAAGCTAGTGAGAGTTAAATCCTAGGAGCCCAGCCCTTTATGTGCTAGTCGCCACATTTTTCCTTCCAGGGAAATTTGGTACTAAGAATTAAAAGCCTTAAAACAGGTATAGTCCCTCGAAATTCCACTTCTGGGATTCTGTCCCACGTGATAAGTAGACAAGTGTGCCAGGATCTGAACACAAGGATGTTCATCACAGTGTTATTTAGAAAGGAATGTTTCCAAGATTTTAATTATGTGTCAGAGAGATAGAGAGGGAGAGAGCACAAGCAGGGAGCTCAATCCCAGGACCCTGAGAGCCATGACTTGAGCCAAAAGTAGATGTTTAACCAACTGAGCCACCCAGGCATCCCAAAAACATGTTTTTAAAAAGCTATATACTCAGCAAGTGGGTTAAAGAAATAGCTTAAGCAAATATGGAGCATTGATACAACAGATTATTTATAATCATTAAAATCTCTTGTGTGTCTTTTTTATTGATGAGAAAAAATATTCATCATAAATATCAAGCAAAAACGACATCATAAAACTCTATTGTATTAACCCACCCTCTGTGTAACTGTATGGTCTACATTACATGTGTCTGTATAGAAAACGCTTGTGAAAAGGTCCACTTCAAATATTAACAGTGGTGATGTCAATGGGTAATGTTTAATTTCCTTCTTCTATTTTACAATAACTGTGTCTTTCTTTTATAGCCCAAAGAAACAAAAAAAAATGTATTTTAGAAAAACAATGTCTATGGACTCAAGAGAGATCTTTTCACAGATTGCAGCTCATTTAAAAAAAGCTCTGTGCATATCACATTAGACTAGATAGAGCTAAGTGTAAAGGGCCACCGGAACAAAACACTGACCAGGAGCCCAGGAAACCTTCTGTTAATTTGTGCTAACCACTGCCACATTTGATCTCAACTTCTTAGCCAACTGAACTAAAATTTTCTCTTTGAAAGGTGAAACTAACTTTTCTTTTTGGCAAGACTCAAGTTGATGATTTTTTAAGTCTGTCCTCTGCTTCGTGGGAAACTGAGAACCTTAAGAATAATGTCATCTGTAAATTTACTTTGTTTCCAGCCTCATGGAAACCCAACCATTCACAGGAGGAGAAAAAAGAGGTGGTTCAGCGTAGTGTTAAGAACAAACACTTTGAGGTGGACTGCCTGCTTCCAAATCTCCACTGTGTCACTCACCGGTGGTACAGCTTTGGGAAACCACATGCTTGCTCTCCGGGCTTCTGTGTCCTCACTGGTGACACGGAACTAATATTGACAATCCTATCTGACTAGGAGGGGTCTCCAGACTTCCGCTCTAGGTAACTGATGCCTCCTAAGTACTTTGTAAATGTTAATTATTAACATTATGGCAACTCAGTTCTCTCTGGGAGCATGGGTGCCAGGCCAAATCCCCACCTGGATGCTGTTGGGAGTCTCCTGCCTAATTTGCAGCTTACCTGCGTGACCTGCCGTTGACTGCTTCCCAAATCCTGATGTGTTTGGTTGTGATCTATTGGCCTGCGGAGGTAGTCCTCACTTGGAATGGCCTGGCTCTTGTAGTTACTCTCATCCTTATTATTATATTCTGTCCTCTCCTTTAATCCCCTCCAGCCCCCAAAGTCTGAAAGTACACCAGTAAGACAGTTCTAACCTCTTACCCTATACGGAAAACAAAAGTTGATCGAAGGCCTCAGAGCAGAGGTCAGAAGCAAATAGCTCCCAGGAAAGACTGCAAGACACATTTTAGCAGTATTCAAGACAGTAGTTTTTGAAATACAATAAATTACTTTCCAACATTAAAAAAAAATTAGTGTACTAATTTCACTGTAGCTCCTAGGTCCAGAACTCTTTAAGAAAAAAAAGAGCTGCCCCATCACTTTGAAACACATAAGAAAACACAATCATATTCTCATACATGTCCGTGACTTTGCTCAGCACATTTCTTTCTAAGATTCATCTATGATTCCTCTGGCTGTGGTTTATTCATCACTATGCCTGTGTGGTATTCCATTGCATGACTAGAATGCGATTTATTTTTATATTCTCCTACTAATAGATACTTGGTTGTTTCTAGTTTTTTGCTAACACAAGTATAATGTTGCCGTGAATACCTGGGTACTTGCTTCTGTGCATCTCTGCTACAAGACCAAGAGTATCTCATTGGGAGAGATTTATTGCTGTTTCAAGTGTTGCAACATGAAAGAAAAGCAAGGGACTTACAAATGCCCAAATCAGGCAAGTGCCTTCTGCAAGGAGCAGGTGCTTTTGACGGGGGCAGGTCACACAGGGAACTTCACAAGTCTCCGTAATATGCTATTAGATTGAGTGGTGAACTCTTAGGGGTTCCTTTATAAGTATGCTGGATAATTCACACAGGTTTATACAAGAGCCTTTGTAAGGAGTCAAATGAAAAACATTTTTGAATGAACTAAAAATTCGGGAGATGCAGTAACACAGGGCTCACATTCTCAGCTGTCTGTGGAAAAAAGTCAAGGGCCATTCAGTTCATCACAGTCCTACCATCTCATACTTACACCTGCTTGCTTCTTTGTTTGCGTCCCTTGTCTGGGCTCTTGACACATCACAGTGAATGATCTCTGCCGTAAAGATGATGTAATCTCTAAGGTACAGGCTGGAGGAACCCATTTCACTCCCTGCAAAGGTCTTCCCAGAACAGGAAAATATGTGAAAAGAATACTCTTACATCTGGCACTTTTCACGGTGGTGACGGCTGAAAGACCCGTCCCCACATCTCTGGGTGTGTGTGGGGGGCATGATCTTAGCGCACCAACCCAGACAAACAATGCGATGCAAAATTAAGGCTACTCATCAACAAAGGGGAACAGAGCAGAGCAAACAAAGTCATCTTCCACCTCCTATCTAGAAATCCTAAGTTTCAGGTCAAGGAAATACCCCCAAACGTGTGGCTCAGTGAGTCGTCCAACACCGCTAACAGGGTTCCCACCACAGGGTCTGTTGCCCATGATGCTATTCCCTAAAAGCTGAAACAAGCAGAGGGTTTACAGATGACCACAGGTGGGATGTGTTTTTCCATAGAAGTTCATTCTAAGGATAAACCCGCATTACTCTCCAACACTGCTTAGAAAATCCTCATGAACCGTCCAGGTGAAGGAAGATGTGGCAGCAAATTCAGTGAGCTTTGCTTTTATGAAAATGATCCTCTCGGTCCTCCCAGTAATCCCCCACGTGTGTGAGCGAGTGTCCCATGTCCGTTCTCTACCATCAACATTTGAGTCAAAATAGAGAGAAGCCCGAGGACGGACTGCACTCTGTGGTCTGTGTCTTAACGGCTTGGACAGTTGCTCTCTGGTTCCCATCCTCTTGCTCTCCCTCCCTCCACCTTGACCCACTCCCCTCTCATCTGCTGGGCAGCAGAATTCCTGCTTTCCCCCCCTACCGTCATCTTGGGTCAAGGTTCTACCAGCGACCACTGTGGGTTTTGTTGTTGTTGTTGTTGTTGTTGTTGTTGTTGTTTTTTAAGAAATCTAACCACTCACTCCTCTATTTGAATAAAGTAATGCCCCATTGTGCTGCCTACAGAGTAAAAAGTCCACAGCTCTCTCTAACCTGCATTCCAGTCCCTGCGAAATATTTGCAGGTACCTTGAGCCCAACATATTCTCAGCCCTTCCAAACCTTTACCTGGAAAATGCTGTCCTCTTCACCTTTCCTCCTTCCTCCCATGAGCTGTTACTCAGGCTTCAGTCTTTGGCATAGCCATCACTATCCCCAAGTCACATTTTTTTTTTTCTTAACTACCAAGACTAAAGTATCATATGTATACACATACTACAGCAACATATATGGTGGAACTATATGTATTGGATGAAGCTATTTCTTTTTCTTTTCTTTTTTTTTTAAGATTTTATTTATTTATTTGATAGAGAGAAGCACAGCTAGAGAGGGAACACAAGCAGAAAGACTGAGAAGGAGAAGCAGGCTTCCTGCCGAGCAGGAAGCCCAATGTGGGGCTTGATCCTGGGTCTCCAGGATCATGAGCGGAGCCAAAGGCAGTCACTTAACCAGCTGAGCCACCCAGCGCCCCAAAGCTACTTCTTTTATAGAAATGAATATATGTGGGGATATAGAAATATGAATATAGAAATATGAATACCTACATATTCATGCATAGACCTTATCTTTTATTTTTTAAATATTTATTTATTTATTTTAGAGAAAGAGAAAGAGTATGCATGCATATGTGTGGACAAGGGCAGTGGCAGAGGGAGAAGGAAGAGGAGAGAAGCAGACTCCCTCCTGAGCACAGAGTCTGACACAGAGCTTGATCCCAAGGCTCTGAGATCATGACCTGAGCTGAACCAAGAGTCAGATACTTAACTGAATGAACCACCAAGGTGCCCCAAAGCATACAATTTAAATTAAGTATATGGAAAGTACATCTCAATCTGAAAACACAAGCCCAATAGTTCTACTTTTTAGAAGTTATCTTAGGAAAATAATTGTAGGTGTGTTCAAATACTTAGCTACTTTTTTTTTCTCATTAGAACATGGTTGTGATAACAAAATAGTTGGAAACAACCTAAATATAACAATAGGAGATGGATTAGATTAATGAATTAGAATGTATCTATTCAATGAAATGTGATTTTGTTATTCCAGAGGACCATTTAAAATGTGAAAAAAAGCATAGGGTGTCTGGGTGGCTCAGTCAGTTGGACATTCCAGTCTTGCTTTCTGCTCAGGTCATGACCTCAGGGTCATGAGATCGAGCCCTGTGTGGGGTTCCACACTGAGTGTGGAGCCTACTTAAGAGCCTCTCCTTCTGCCACTCCTCCCTGTGTGTGCTTTCTTTCTCTCTCTCTAAAATAAAAAAAAGAAAAAAGGTAAAGAAAAAAACCTTGAGGACCTATAATTAACAGGGAAGGATTTTACACAATAATAAAATTTAATTATAGTAATATTTTTATTAAAAAAGCATAAAACCGTTGAGAAAGGCAAACATGCAAAATGGCACACTGTTACTAATGTATTATGGGTAGATATGATAGTTAATTTTTATTTTCGTGCTTTCCTGAATTTTCTAAGTATGCCACAACAAACATGGCTCATTTTTTTTTTAATATTTTATTTATTTGACAGAGAGAAACACAGCCACAAGCAGAGGGACAGAGAGGGAGAAGCAGGCTTCCCGCCGAGCAGAGAGCCTGATGTGGGACTCGATCCCGGGTCCCCGGGACCATGACCTGAGCCGAAGGCAGTCGCTTAACCAACTGAGCCACCCAGGTGCCCCATGGCTCATTTTTTCCTGACATAAGAATAATAGAAGTTTCACTGACTTGTCTTTTTATTGTTATTATTTTTTAGAGGAATATGAGAGGATGCTCGCACAGGAATCTTAGGGCTACTGTTATTGGGGTGGGAGGCAGTGTCACAGAGAGCATAACATATAGGAAATTGATGGGAAAAGCAGGCATAGTAAACACCCATTTGCCTTCTCGAGAACCTGATCTCAGACTGCCCCAGTGGTGGTTGTACTCATGCAGTCTGCCGTGAATCCTAGCCACCTGTGTGTGTGCCATGGGGGAGAGCCTTGGTTTCACTGACATGGGGCTGGAAGTAGTTTCTTGCTTAGAAAAAAGTGGCCACGAGCCTCTGCAGGGCACATGGGGCACCTAGAAGCAAGAAGCTACGGCATCAGAGCCTCCCACAGCTGGAAGGGGGTCTAGGGTAATCATCGGTGTTCCTTTGGGGCACTTTGCAGGTGGCTCAGGGGTGAGAAAGGGGATGCATTTTGATACAGAAAGAGTATATGTGAACTTGAACTTGTTTTGTGTAAAAAAAAAACAGTATTTTTACGTTACATAAGAAAACCTAAGTTGACACTGGTGCCCTGACTCATTCTAAATGTGAACACATCAACTATCAGGTGAGTGAATATAACATGAGTGGGGGAGGAAGTTTATTGAGGTGGAGGTTGATGTGACCCTTTGCTCCTTCCTTAGCTTTCATCCTATCAGCAGGCAAGGCAGCTCAAGGGTTCCTATACGAGTGGATATACATATTTTATTACCTAAGTGTAATGGTATCCATGTGGATTCATGCATTTTTGTGTGTGTATCACAGCTAGGAAAATCATTTAAACCATGTTAAAAAAAATAAAATTTACAACCAGCCATTTGAATCAATGAATCATGAAGTGAGACACCAAGATCCTCAAAAATCACGAACCATATCAATCAGTTTGCTCTCATTATAAAAATTTTGAAGACAAAAACCAGAGTTTTAAGAAATACACTAAGTAGAATACAATTATATATGTAATATATGTACACATATGTATGATTATTATGCATTTATGCATACTTATGTAATATATTATATGTACTAATATATAATATAAGTATATATTATTTATATCTCATTCTTTTTAAATTTCCATTTTGAAGATATTTTAATAAAGTACATTTTTTACTTGTGCGATGGTACATGCATATGATAAATATATAACACTCACATTCTAGGGCTGCGTTTTTAACACTTACCTGTAAGGCCGGGCAAGCACAAAATGTTGAGACCATCAGTTCAACCTCCCTTTCCCAACTAGATCTCGAGCTCTTTGAGACCAAGGACTAATTATTTTTATGTTTCCTGGTTCTAAGGGATCGAATAAAGGTTTATCCAAGGAAGGAAATTTCCCTTAAAACACACATCAGGAAAAGCCAGATTAAAAAGAAGAGCATATGATTTGGCTCTCCCTAAAAATACAAAGTCTGGGCCTGATCTTCGGCCGTCGCCCCTCAGCACTGTCCAACAGTTTTAAGATAAGATAATTGTTTGGGGATGTATTTATTTTGGTGAAATATCAAACCGTACATTCTGCTTATAATTACAGCCCTATTTTCTTTCACTCAAAAAAAAAAATAAGAGAATGGAATGAATTCTCTCTCCTCGCCCACACTACTTCAGGAAAAAAAAAAAAAAAAAAAAAAAAAAAAAAAAAAAAAAAAAAAACCCTCAAAACAAATGGTTTCCCCTTTATGGCAATTTGTAGCCTGGAGCCAGTTTTTAAAGCTGAGTAATAAATCCCAGAAAACCAGAGACTACCATGGAAAGCCTGACAGACATTTAACACTAATGGTGCAAACAGAGGGCATGCAGGAAAACACTCCAGTCACATTCTCCGCACTGAACGCTCACAGATTGCTCACCAACGTGCTATTTTTTCAGTGGACAATTTGCCTGTTCATAAACAGCAGAAAACTTCCAAACTACTTGCAAACCCTGGGGAGAAGAAACTTCCTCAATACTCCTATTTCCCACAGGTTGGGTTCTAGTATTAGATATTCACTTCAACTCTTCCACAATTGTTGCTGTTTTTAACTATAAGGAACAAAAATGACAGTGAACCATGACAACTTGGTAAGTAAAACCAACAACAAGAGTTAAACTACTGAGTTACCACCATAGTTCAAACTGGAACTAGGATAGCTTTATATTAACACCACCGTCACATCTCCCAACACTTAAAACATCTAATTTTCTAAATATGATGTACCACTGGGTCGAGGCAAAAAATGTAAATTATGAAATTCATTTGATTAATATTCAAGATAACAAACAGAAATATCACTGAACCCTGAAGTTTATATTGAGACCTTAATGCTTAAATCAAAGGAAGAATACTTGGATAGAATTCTGCTTCCTCTTGCAATATCTGTCATTTCCCACTGGGTTAAGGGCTCTATGGTTTAAACACGTGACTACAGGGGTAGGAACCTACTCTGAAAGGTCGTGAGCATCAACTCCAAGTGCCTCACCTTGGATATTCAATGGTTCTTAGACATGAAGGTAAAATATCACACCAAGAGACTATGGCAACACATCCATTGACAGAAGTGTTTCATCATTACAGCAAGCCTTCTTTCCTGGGATCTGAAGCATATGGAGCAGAGCGTTTCAGGATGGAGGGGAAACATTCCCAGGAGGTAAGAATTCACGTTTGAACGGAGTGGGGGGAACTGAGAAGCCCTGAGTGGAGGACAGAGGTGCATTTTCCATCAGAGTCCTGGAAACCCAATTTAGACACAAAGGCAAGGAACAACTAAAGCATCTCTGTGGTCATAAAACCACGGACCTATTTATGTAATTATTTCATACAAATACTGAAGATGGAGGCAGAGCAGAGATGACATTTTATCATCTCAATGGATCCTTTAGGCTCAGTCAAAGAAACTCTTTCTTTCTTTACTCAGACACGTATATTCCGCGAACATTTTTCTCGTCCAATGTGTCTACAATTAAGCAAACAATTTTGCATCAAAAACCTGGGTGCCGTATATGAAATGAGCCAACGTGCTTGGCATTTTTATGAGCCACTATGGATTTTGCAGGCAGATTTACATGAAAAGCATCCTAAGGAAGGATTGAGATTGGAGAAAATGGTGTAGATATATGTTTAAAAGATGTTTCCAGCTCACAAGGACTCAATTTTGATGCCCACACAGGCATTTTGCATGTACAAGCACTTTCTCTGGGTATAATTTAAGGGCAGTTTGAAACTTTGGCCCAATTTGATCAAATATTGATAGACGGTCCAGTAAAACGTGGTAGGGAAAGCAGCTACTTTACGGCACATTCACACTGTAAATTTGAAGAGACACCGTCAACATGCTCAGCTCTGAAATTTACTTCCCTAAAAGGCAAATAAATCCCATGGCTAACGCTGGAGATCTGTGTTAAATATACATACTCATGTACCTTATGTGAGGTCCCCCACAATAAATTTCTCTTTGAGCCTAGTGCTAGGAAACAGTTTGTCTGTCCTGATGAATGTGTCTGTTTTCTCATTAGAGAATGAGGCTGTGACTCATCAGCTTTCTCTTTTTGCTTCTGCAGCCAGGAACCTCTGAGTTTCACTTTGTACCCCGTTGTAGTAGCTCCTCTTAGTTTAGGCTTTCTGGTACAACTGATCTGTCTGTTCATTATGAGCCCCTAATTCCTCCCTCCCCCTCTCTTACCTTCATGATACTATTTCATTTCTCCTTTTTTTTTTTTAAGATTGTATTTTAAATAATCTCTACACCCAGTGTGGGATTTGAACATGCAACCCTGAGATCAAGAGTTGCACGCTCCACTGACTGAGCCAGCCAGGACTCACTTAATCCTATCTTTTATTGATCGTCATCTCACATTCTTTTTAAAAGAAGGAAGAAGAGAAATAGTTAAAAGTATACTCAGGTCCCCAAATCCCTTCCAGTAACTTCTATGAGACTTTGTTTCTTGTATTTAGTTGCCTGTAATCAACCAAGGGTTTGGATACATAACTGTTACTTCCCATACAAAGGAAGCCTCCTCTCTTCCCCATCCAGCCCTCAGTTTAGTCCTAGAGACAGTCAGTCAGATTTACCTGCCAGAGGAAATTCGGGCACACCTCTTTCCCTCCACGATGTTACCCGGCCTTCTGATGAATTCCTACTGAAATTGCTCAAGGCCAGCCACACTGCACCCCTTCGTGGGATTGTTAAAAAATGGAACATAGAGACACAAACTCATCACAAGGAAGAATTAATGGAAGGGAAGAGGAAGAAATTTGGTGCTAATTAGGCTGACCTGGAATCGCCAGGGAAGGGGGGGAAAGGGAAGAAAGGTGGCAAAGCCCAACCAGATCCCACTTCAGCAGGGTCACAACTTTCACCAACAGTGGCAGCTCTCAAACTAGCCTGCGCTGGAATCCCCCAGAGGGCTTGTGAAAGCACTGAGTGGACTCCCTCTCCAGACTTTCTGACTCAGGAGGTCTGGGGTGGGGCCCGAGAGTAGGCACCTGTAACTACCGGGGAGGCTGATGCTGCTGAGAGACATTCACCTCTTCCCCCAGAAAAATGTAAACAGTTTCAATGATTGTCTTCAAATCTTTCTCCCTGGCACCCACCCCCACCCCCGCACTGCGTTCAATCCCAGTGCTATTCCACAGCATTAAAAAAATGGAGGAGAAGGGCAGGACAGGACAGGGCAGGGCAAGGGCGGGCAGGGCAGGGAGAGAGACATGGGGGTTAAACAGAGATAACTGATTCCAGTGTTTACCTTAGTCACAGGAATAGCACAAGATTTCTTAGCCCTTGCTCTGCCCGTGCCCTGTGCGGCTCACGCTGCTCGCACAAGGGAGGAATCGATATCATCCCCTATGTACAGATGAGTACACTGAGGTGTAGAGGGGTTAAAGGGACATGCCTGAGACTACGTAGCTAGAAGTAGTATACCTGGGGTCTGAGCTCAGGTCTGTGTTTCCAGAGGCCGTGATCTTAAGTATGAGACTATGCAGATTTCTCTTGAGGTTAAAACAGATATGCAGCAGCCTCTTTTGTTTTTGTAAGATTCTCTATCCAGAAATACAATATTGTAGTGCAGAATAGGCTATTCCCTGGTCTTTAGATTTTAGTTCCTCCATCATCAGGGCAGGCATGCACCCCCTTTGGACCTGCAAAGCAGTTCAGCGAGCACTTCCTGCGGGAGTTGAAGAGGGGCGCTCATCGGTGACCTGGGAAGTGTTTCCTCCATTAGAACATGACTGGGATTTTAAGAATAAGGATTTCATTATGAGACAGACAATAACCTCAGAGGCTAGTGGCTCCTGGCCTTTTTACGAGTAGCAGAAATCAAGATGGTATTCCCATGAATACCGAGTTCTGGCTTGTAGTGTGAGCAGGGACCCAGCCCTCAGGCTCTGTCTGGTTTTTGCTGACCACCCCCTTGTGTACAAGGATGACGTGGGATGGGATAAGTAAAATGAAAAGAGGCTCAGGAAAGATTAGGGAAAGGAAACTACCAGTATGGACAATCTAAAGGGGCCCAAAATAGCACTATTAATAATAAGCATAAGGATGATGGTGGAGAGAGTGACCGGCAACCTTCAAAGCCCTTTTTTTAGCAGGTGAGCACTGTGCTACAGGTTCTGTTAACTCACGGATTTGTTTAATCTTCAAAACAGTTCTATGGATAGATTCGAACATGGTCCTTAGTTTATAAACAAGGATGGAGACCTGGAGAAAACAAGCAACTTGCCCATGGTGACATCATTACCAAATGCCGGAATGTGGATTCCCATCTGGGCAGAGTCCTAATCGTTCCATGATAGGAGCTGGCGAGATGGGGGTCAATGTCACAGCCACAACCTCTGGACATTCAATGGCAAGAAGTCTGTTCTCACCACTCACTGGTACCACCGCCCTTCCTCAGTGACAACCTGTGGCTGGTCCCCTCTTCTTGCTCATGGGACCCAGAACACTGGTAACTCTTGATCTTAAGTCACTAGCTATGTTGGGGGTTGTGAACTTCAAGGATGGAGGTTTTCACCGGTTGCTGCCATATAGGACAAAAGCTTGGGTGGCCTCAAATCAAGTGTATAAAGAGACCCCACATCTGGATTTTTATGTGAAATATCTTGAGTTTTAAATGAGGTCTTTATTAAAAAAAAATTGGGGAACACACTCATTTATTTTGAACACATTTTAAAAACATTTATTTTAAACAAACTAAATCTTAGATCTATTTTGGACAGTGGGCCTTTAAAATTTGTAACCTCTCTCTCTCTCTTTTTTTAAAAGATTTATGTATTTATTGGTGGGGGAGGGACAGAGGGTGAAGGACAGAGAGAATCTCAAGCCGCCTCCTTGCTGAGTACAGAGCATGATGGGGGAGAGGGGGCTTGATCCCAAGACCCTGAGATCATGACCTGAGCTGGAATCAAGAGTCAGACAACCAACTGAGTCACCCAGCTGCCCCAATTTATGGGTGACCTCTTAACCTATGTGCCAACTGGCCAGAAAATAGTAGGATACATTTTTGCCTACAATTCCAAAACTATGGAGAATTGATCCTTTCCCCTGTTTTCTCCCAAGGTTTAGAGTTGTCAAAAGAAAACTTGAGAGAAGAAAAGGACTTTAAATAAGGAATCAAATATTAAACAAATGAGAAAAAAGAATAAATCTGTTTGAAAACAGTCTCCCAGCACTAATGACTAGGATCTAAAAATAATCTCAACATATTTTTAAATTGGAAGAACACCCAGAAAAAAATAAATTGAAAGATAAATTGGGGAAGACATTTTTAACAGGATGAAACAAAATAGGATTTGCTATAGAGTTGAGAATATAAGAGTTGCATCCTCAATTAAGCTTTTTCATGATATTTATGGTACACAAAATGAAAACAGGAAAGGGGCTGGGGGGTAAAAGGCCAAACCAAATTCTGCAGAAGGGAAATGCAGCCTAAAGAAGGGTTTAATCCTGTACTTGTAGGTTACCTGATGTAAAGGCATCGGTAGCCTGCCTGTGGTTGGACAAAGACAAAGTAGACACTTCAAGGTGACACAGGGGTGTTAAATAATAGTTACAAAATGCTTCAAGTTCAAGGGAGTTAGGTTTATGTTTCTCGTTATCTGCCTGGAGTGAGTATTCGCTGGCTGCCTTCCAACACCCTCCCTACCCTCCCCTTCCTATTGTCCCCTTGTTTCCAGTAGATATGTGCAGGATTTGGGAATCCAGACCTCCTTTCTAGGTCTTACAGTGGAGCAGGTGATGTGGGTCAAGCCCATCCTCCCATTTTAAGCCTCTAAATAAAGAGATTGGTTTAGGAATCTGGCATATGGTGTAATGTACTCTAATTGTAGTGATGACCCATACAATTATTGGGAAGACAGGGAAAGAACACTTTTTCTTTCCTGTTGGATGTGAATGGGGAAGTATTTATCTCCAGGGTCTTCTAGCTGTCATCTTGGGGCCACACAGGAAGGTGGCTTTGGGAGAGAAATAAGTTATGTTCTTGTCATATTGTTTATCTGCTAGATCAAACCTTCCCTGAAGTATGAATTACCTCTGGGTCTTTCAGTTAAACAAGTTTTTAAGTCCCCTATAAACCAGACTGAATTGGACATTTTACTTTTACATGCAGAATACTATTGCTACAATGTTACACTTGATTGCAGACTCCTCAAAAGTAAGGTATATGATTTTCTTTAAAAATGTCTACCTGGGCCAGGAACTGAAGATGAGTAGATTACTAAAACTCCATGCAAGTTTCTTGGTCTGAAGGGGAAGACAACTACTAGACAAAATGATCCATCCTAAACTATTCAAGAAGCACAGAGGAGGAAACTCTTAGCTGTGGGAGTGGAGGATGATTAGAAGGCAGGTGACATCTGGGTTTTCCCTAGCCCGTGAGCAGTCTTAGCAAATATCAAGAATGCTTAACTGAATCATCGCATGGAAAAAAAATCAGGATTTTCAAACCACTTTCACATTTGTTTTGCATCTGTGTAGTATTCTTATTATATTTATATTATACTTAAACGCTGATGAATTTTAAACTTAAAATTTAGTTAAGCATCCACTTAAGCAATAATATCTATTAGATCATGATTTGGCCATGGTATATCTTAGACAAATACACATTACAATAAATATATAACTTTTTTTTTAAGTGGAGCCCAGCGTGGGACTTGAACTCACAACCCTGAAATCAAGACTTGAGCTGTAATCAAGAGTCAGATGGATCCTTAACCCACTGAGCCACCCAGGTGCCCTCTAAATACAGAACCATTAAATAAAAAAAATATTGGTCCATGTGTTATGAAATCATGTTGGGACTTGGGAACTACCAACATTACTTCTGCTCCAGGAGACCCCGACTGGCAAAGGAGGGGATTATTTAAGTATGACCAGAAGCCTATAGGGCTTAACGTGTGTTGCCCAGTCAAGCAAACCTACATTGACACCCAGCTCAGACACTTACTAGATCTGACACTGGGCAATTTACTCAATGAGATAATGCACAGAACGCAATCAGCATGGATCCTGGAACACAGTCAGACCTCCATCACACCATTGGTTATGGAGTGAGGATGGTGACTAGCACTCTTTAATTATAGAAAACATTTGGCATTGGGGTGAGAAGCTGGGTCACTCACAGCCATTTCAGTTCTCCTCTTCAAGTTCAAGGTAGGAAACAACTTCCCTACTTCCACGGACTTCAGTGACAATGATGAGCAGAAGAGCCCTGTGCCCCCAACTCATGTTTGATATTCAGCATGAGGGAAAAGCAAGGTCTTGTAAGTCATCACGTTTTGGGTGTGATTTATGAGGCAGGGTCAGCTTTAGGGGCATGCAACCCACACAACCTGCTACCCTCAACTCATGCTGGACACGGAGCAAAAGCAAAAAGCAATGCCTCATATGTGGAGTTACTAAAATGTGGGGCTTGTTTGTTATAGTCGCAAAACCCCATCGATCCAGTCTGATACAAGCATACGAAGTAGTAGGTTGTGGTTTTTTTTTTTTTTTTTTTTTTTTTTGCCCCCCTCCTGCAATTTGCACTTCTGGATTTCAAAGCCTCTTACAAAATTTTGGAAACCGTAGAGTAAAACTATTTCTCTGTAGACATGGAATGCTCATACCTTGAACGTGGGCAAGTCACATGGTGGAAGGATGCCCGTAGGAAGGATGGGTGGGGAAAGGTTAAGGCTCTGTTCACTTTAATTGCTTTAGTTCCACTAATCAATTAACATTCAGCTAATAATCCCTTTCAAATGAGTCATTCTCACCGATTAAAGACTGATTTGTTGCCAACTGCACCAGCTCACGGTGAACCTACCCTGTTCTTCTGAAACTCCTTAGTGGAATGCCTTCATGGAAGTCATGGCTATGATACACTCTCTAGATAGTGACAAAAGAAGTTATGAGGGGGAGGAAAGGGAAGGGGGAGGGAAGGGCAGTCCTAGGCTGAGCTGGTCTGAGTGATTGAATTGGAAAACGAGCCATTCCTCGGGGTTAGCAAATGATTCTTCATCAGGCAGCAGACTATTAAGCACACCTAGATAATAAACGGATGATTTTCACAGTCATCCTGCGAGGTCCTCATATTTTCCATTTTTAAATTCCATGTTACTTTTAAAGGATTCGTCCATTACGATGATTTACATCACTGAGCTGAGACAATGATGCCCTTTAATGTCAGAGGCAGAGCATGATTATTTATCATTAAATCGGGCTTTTTATTATTTTTTTTATTCTTCCCTTCCTGGAAAAACCTTTGAAAAATGCTCCCGTCGTGACACAGATGGGTGCTATCCTTACTTGAAGTCCCTTGAACTGGAGTGGGGGGCGGGGAAGTGTGCCTCACACAAGGAATAGAGGTGAGAGGGGCAGCCCCCCCTGCTCCCCAGTTTCCAGTCTCCCACCTCCCAGTCACTCACAAGTTAGCAACATCATTTTACTAGAGAATCTCTAATGGCATGGCATTGAATTCAGATTCCATTTATTCAAAAATAATGAGCTAGGGGTCCCTATGTCACACACCCCCATATTTCTAATAGAGCATGTTATTTATCCATGCCACAAACATGTTAAAGGAATATTCTCTGCCAGGAGCTATTTGAGATCGTGAGAGTACAGGGGGGAATGAGACAGAAGATGCCCCTCCTCTCAGAGCACAGAGTCTAGTCCAGAGGTTCTCAGTCCTGGCCTTACTGATTCTGGGGACCGGATAACACTTTGCTGAGGGGGCACTGTCCTAAGCCCTGCAAAATGCTTAGCTGCATCCCAGCCTTTACCCATTAGAAGCCAGGAACAGCCTCTTTCCAGTTGTGTCTACTAAAAATGTCTCCAGACTTTGCCACATGTGCCCTGGAAGGGGCAATACTGCACCCGCTTTGGATGCACTATTGTACGTATAAGATGATGTCACGCAGTGATAAGTGCTTTGAAAGAAATTCAGCCTCAAAAGGTGGAAAGAGAATGGCTAGCAAGAGGCCAGTTCAAGGAAGTGGTCAGAGAGGGCTTCTCGAAGGAGGCATCAGTGAGAACGATGAGGAGAAGCCCAGCGAGGGGAAGGGGAAGTACATCAGAGAGCACATGCAAATTCGGGGAGGATAAGACTGCTCAGCTGTTTTCAGAAACAGAAGGAAAGACAGAGAGGCCACTGTTCAGGAGTGAGGGAAGGGATGGTGTTATCCGACGCTGGAGAGGTGAGGAGATGGGCAGGCAAGAGGCCAGGGTAAAGAACTGGACTTTAAGTGCAGTGTGGGAAGCAATTGGGAGTTTTAAACACAGGAGTGACATTACAAAATGTATCTATTCATCCCACACATATTCACAGAGGGCTCATTCTGTGCCAGGTGGTGTTCTGGGTAGTGGGGCCTGAGGGCCAGGGAGGGGAGAACTTGGTAAGATACAGAAACAATTAAGTCCCTGTCCCTGACCTTGAGGGGCTCCCAGTCTATTGGAAGAAACTGACTTGTGAGCCCCCCCCCAAGGGGTCATAAACCTTAATTGAGAAATAGATACAACATGCTGTGACCACATTTTCTAGAATGGAAAGAGGAGGAGGAAGGAAGACGGAACTTGAGAAGACAGAGAACAAGCATGGCCTACAGAACCCATGAGCGGCAGGAATCTGGGCGCCCCAGGCCATTGCTGTGTCCCCAGATTCCGGTAGAGTTCCTCATCTGTAGTTGATACTTGATAAATGGATGATGAGTAAGTGAATAGTGTATTCTCCATGTGCAGGGTAGGTCTCCCATCAGTCTGTGTCCCCTGAAACCCTCACCCTCACTGTGGTGGTATTGGCCATTGCGGCCACGGGGAGGTGATTCGGTCAGGAGGTGGAGCCCTCATGAAGGGGAGTTGTCCTTCTGGGAAAACACAAGAGGGAGCTGGCTTTCTCCCCACCTTCTTCTCTCTCTGTCTCTGTTTCTCTGTTTCTAGCTCTTATCTATCTCACTGTGTGAGGAAACCAGGATAAGGGTCCTCACCAGAACCCAACCACATTGGCACTTGACTTGGACCTGTAGCCAAAATCTGGGAGAAACCCATGTCTGGTGTTCAAGCCCCGCGCTAGGTCTGCGGAGCCTGAGAGACGAATACACACACATCACTCCTTCATCCTCATGCACTCCCTGAGGCGGGGCAGACAAGGGAAGCTCTGGGACTGCAGGAAATGTTCTCTTTTGTTTTCGTCCCTTTATCCCCAGTGAAATCAACACAACCTGGCATGTAACAGGTGGGTCATAAATATTTCTTGAATGAAGGAACACATACGCTTGAATGCAAAGCAAAGGACTTTTATCACATAGGCAGTAGGAAGCTATCATTGATAATTAAATAAATGTAATTATTTTTTATGCTAACTCTGTGCCTAGTGCTTACTAGGAGTTATCATAGTTATTCCTCGTCAGTTTTGTGTTAGGTGCAGGGAGATCTCTCCGTGAACAAAACAGGTGTAATCCTAGGAGCTGAGTGAGGGGGGCAACACATGGGTGACGGGGACTCTCATCTAGTCTGGAGGTCATGGCGAATGCTATAAATATTTGTTCAGGGCGCATGGGTGGCTCAGTGGGTTAAAGCCTCAGGTCATGATCTCAGGGTCCTGGGATCGAGGCCTGCATCGGGCTCTCTGCTCAGTGGGGAGCCTGTTTCCTCCTCTCTCTCTGCCTGCCTCTCTGCCTACTTGTGATCTCTCTCTCTGTGAAATAAATAAATAAAATCTTTAAATATATATATATATATATATATATATATATATATATATATATTTGTTCAGTTGATGTAATTGACAACTGCTTCCTGTTCCTACAGAAAACAGCTGAATTTACAGGCTTGTTCACTGTACACACTTCAGGACCTATTCTTGATATATCTCGTCTTCGTCTGTATGCTCAAACGCTATTAAGGGCAAAGCTGAGTGTGACATTTTCATACAGGAAATAGCCAACTTTCATTAATGAGTAGAACCTGTTGGGAAGTAATCACTAGGAAGTCTTCACTTCTCTTGTCTCAATTTGGATAATAAAACCTTTCTGGGAATAAGTGATCCGAAGAAGAGAAAGATGGGTTTGGATAATGCACCATCCCCCCCCACTTCCAGTACAATGGTTATAAAATATGAAGAGACCCATAAATAGTAGCCTATGAGGTTACTAGATAACTCCCCACCCCCCACCTCAATCAGGCCAACATGAAATGAGAAAAATAAAAACCATATTGTGAATTTTTAGCAAAATTTTAATTTTTCAATTAAAAACCCTCTTCTTTATTCTAGGATTATGAAGGGATAGTTGCAGTTAATTCTGGCTTGCTTTCTTATTTTATTTTAATGTTTTTATTTGATGAAATAAAAAGGAAAACATCCTGAGTTAATTTCCTAATCATTTTGCTGTCCTTCGACGTCCCAAAGAGCAAGACCCTCCTCTGTGGAGAAGAGCGGTCTTGGCTGGAATGGGCAGGTGGGACGAGCCCATACAGGACAGAGACATGAGCATGCAGAGACGCCCACCTTCCCCAAAGGGTACGTGCCCGCATGCCTTAAGAAAACAAGGGAGCCCTACATTGAAGATGGAAAGTGAACCTTCCTAAATTAAGGGAATGTTCTAAGTTATCTCAGTTGCTAGGGGTGGTCTGGGAAACAGGCAAAGCCCCATGCTTCTTAAACTTTAATGTGTGTCTGACTCACATGAGAATTTGTTAAACTGGAGACTCTGATTCTTTAGGTCTGGGAATGGGCTGAGAGACTGAATCCCTTACAAAGCCAGGGGATGCCAAAACTGCCAGTTCTGAGAAGTGGGGAGTTAGAAGACACTTATTAGAAAGAGGTGGAAGACAGGTGAGAGAGAAAGAGAGAGAAACAGGAATGGAAGGTGATGGAAGGAGATAAGGGTCAGACAACTAGACCTTGAGGTGCTTACTGGATATCCAAGTGACCCTACAGGTAATTAGGATACAAGTCTACTTGTCGGTCCTGGGGAGCACTGATTCACTGTAGGACTGTTCATCTCAAAATATTTTACATTAAAATAGGAATGTATACAGGGCAGCTCTCTGAATAGTTGTAGACCACAGTGTAGCAGTCAACAACACTGGCTTGAGAACTAGAACTTCTGGGCTGAATCCCAGCTGTACCACCTACCAGCTGTGACACCTGATTTCTCAACCTCTCTAAACTTTGCTGTTCTTATCTACGATGTGATGATACCAATCAACTGTAATTTCCCCCCTTATATGATATGTGGCCATTCAACCATTGGTTTATCCAATCCACCAAGAAACAAACATTTCTTGAGATCCTACTATGATCCTATATTTTCCGCATACTCCTTATATTATTTTACATTAACAAAATTCATTTTCAGAAAATTTTAAATACTTTTTAAATACTTTCTCTGGTATGAAATTGTATTATTCTGGTAGTTCTGGTCTCTTGGGCTTCTGGCATATAAAATAAGGTCCTAGTTTTATATCTAATCATGTTGGATTGGATGAGTGAGTAATGTTGTTCTTGTTTTATTTAAAAGTTTGGGTTTGCTTATCTGGCCATTGCTTCTTTGGAAATAAAAGGATTCCATAATTTGTCATTGGTGTTAATGGTGAGATTCTCAGCTAACGCTTCAATATTTGAGGTCAGACTCAAAGAGCGTGCTGGAATGAATGACAGCTTCTGCTATGTGGCAGCCATACATACCATAATTCCCATATACCCATTCCTGAAGGCTCTGCTTAGCTCAGTGACTGAAAACAGCTGAGGGTTTCACACAGCAAAATTCAGGCCAGGTGGGATCAATGTATTTTCTTGAAATACATAAGACACACTAATTAAAAATGGGGGGGGGATATTGGAACAAAATTTACCAATAAGATATTCACTTTTTATTTTATTATTGCTTGTATTATCGTATTATTGCTTGTAAGAATTTCTGTTTAAATGGCCAGATTTGATTAAGTTATAAATGTGACTTTTATTTTAACTAAGTAAATCTTACAGAGAATTTGTAATAGGGAAAATGTCCAACACTACATCATACAAGTTTTCTAGAGGGGAAAATAATTCTAGTTTAAGCTTTAAGTTGTTTGGAATATAAGACTAATAAAATTGGAAGGATATCAATTAGTGGCAATTTGGGGAAAATCTTCAGCTTCTCAGGTTTGACGCTCCTAAAATATGTGCGAGGTCTTCAATTTACAATGCAATAAAGTTGTTTCATTCCCTATACATAACCAGATTGGTGCTTAATTTGCTTTGTTTTTATAATCACTGCAGCAGTAAAGATGTCATTTTCCCCCTTGTGACATGTGTCTCTGTCATAACTCAGCACATCAGCGTTTTGCTTTTTTTGCTTCCCAGCCCACTGCCCAAAGAAAAGATGACCAGTGACCTCCCTTTTAAAGGTTGGAGGCTGAGCGCACACAGATTCTGGTTGGCCAGGGGAACTTGCTCCCAGCTGGTTCTACGCACTGGTCAGCAAAGTCACATTTTCTGTCCTGAGTTAGCCATGCGGCGAGCAGACAGATTTTTCTTTCCTGTGCTTCCTTCAGAAATGTGTGCTTAGATATGGTAGAGGTGGTGGCGGTGAGCTTCTGATGATCCAATCAAAGTGGGGAAAGGTTCAAAACACCAGACTTTTTCTATTCTGATTGGAGATAAAGACTCTCATTCCCCAGCTCCACCCCAAGGACTGCAGGGTCTAGCCTATGTTAGTCTTGCTGAATGACCTCTTCTGTGGATGAGGGGAGGGAGGGCGATATCTGCTTCCCAGTCTGAGGCCTGAATGGGAGGTGGCCGGGTGGACTCCTGAACGAGGGCCTTTTGTACATCCTTAAAGAATCAACAATGATGGTGAACGTGATGATGACATAATTCACATCATCCCAAAGGCCTAAGATGCTACAGGGCCATGACGGCAAAAACAAAAATAAAACAAAAAAGTCCTAAGAGCTCCTCAGTCAGGTGTTTTTTTGTTGTTGTTATTTTGTTTTGTTTTTCCGGACTTTTGTGCGGGAGGATTCCTACACGGATGGAAATAATCTGGTGTTTTCAGTGATTGCTCCAAGGGCTTGATGTTTGCCATTGAAAAAACGCAGAAGTTTGCCTTCCATAAGCTATCCCCAAAATCTGAATTTGGAAAGAAGTTTTTGGCTACAAAAGTCTCTCTTTTTAGAGTCTCCTAAACTTTTGTGTTAAAAATATCTTTGAAAGTTTATGCAACTATTTTTTCTCTCCTTATATTTAAAGCACAATAATGGATTCCCTAAATTGGTCCTTATATCGACTACTTCTTCTCTAAAGCTCTTCAAATCCTTATCATCATTTCAGCCCCTTCTTTGAGTTAAAATTGAGACACTAGGCTTTTTACGACATTGGTTTTAAAAATGCTTTAAGTAACAAGTGTCAAATTACCTTATAGAATGATTAGTTCATTAGAATCATTTCAGAGACTTTCCCCCTTTGCTAGAAAGACCTCATCCCCCAAAGTTGTCCCTTCTGACTCTCGGGGAACAATACTCACCCAGACTCTTAAGCTATTATAAGCCTATCACATGCCTCCTCCCACAATTTTATTCAACCAGGAGAATTATCTATTTGTCCAGGACTAGTGAGCAATTCATTATTTCAAGAAATGCCCTGCCCATGTCATTCCTGAAGAATAAGCCATGAATTAACCACAGGCTTAAGTTCAAGTGACACCCACTCTCCAATTACCCAATTAACTATATTCCTGAGGTGCCTTTACTCCCTCTTCTCTCATCTCTCTCTATCCAGCAACCCTTCCTCTTCATAAGGACTAAATGCATGGTTCTGTTCATATCACTGAGAAATTCAGGCTCAAAACTCTAAGTTGTGCTTTCATTCTCAATTCTATATTCAAGGCTAGCTATGTATTGATTTAGGTTAATCTTTTTAGCCTTGAATATCAGTATTAACCCCCATGCAACTCAATGGAATTGGTTCCTTGGTGTGAGATACAAAGTGCTTTTTTCTTTACAAAATAGGCTTGATAGACACTCTTACCATAATTTATAGTGATATAAATTAGATTTGTGCCTCTAAGTGAGATAAAAACACGGCCAGTGAATTTGCTGAGTTGTATTATTTTATTATTTTTAATTATTTTAATTTTCCTCTCTAAACCTAATTTGGATTTTAATTATTAACCATGTCATGATCATAATCACGTTGCAAATACTTAGCCAGGTATCGGCACACAGCATTTGTGTGTGTAAATACACACACTTCTCTGCTGTCTTCCAGATGACTCTATCATCCCCCTCTATCTTCCAGCACATTCTTCAGGATGGTAACTGTTCTATAACAATGTTGTCATCAAGAAATTATTTTATCCAACATATATTTCCTATAACTTCCTGCCTTTTACTTTGGAATCTCATACTCAGGCCGCATTTCTTTTTAAAAAAACAAAAAACAAAAAAACCTCTTCATCACTCAGTTACTATACTGCACATAAACTTTAATAAAGACCAAATACGTTTATATGTCCTTAAGGCCCAACAGGATTTTCCAAACCCATCCCCTACCATTCTCTCCTTTTCTTATACGATCCAATCATGTGAACCTTCCTGCAGCCCCTACAAGTACACAGCTCTCTCCTACCCCAGGGCCTTTGCATGTGAAGACCTCTGGGCTAGACGTTCCTTACTTCCACCAGGTCTTCACTCTGGTCAACTGCTCCTCACCCTCTAAGTGTCAGGTTAAGTGTCCCCTCCTTAGGGAAGCTTTTTTCAACTGCCATACAGACCGTTAGATATTCCCACAGTACCTTTTTCTTTTCAGTGCCGATTGTAATGGCGGTTAAAGGCTTATTGAGGCATGACTGTGAGTGCTCTGAGGGCACCATCAGCTTGGGTCACTAATGAATTTCTAGCATCTGGCATATAGTTGGTGCTCAAGTATTTACTGAATGAATGGATTTAAACTCTGCATAAATGAGCTATATAGGTGCTCATTCTTTCTTCTTCTTTTACTATTTCACTCGGAAAAAGCCCGTTTTTCTTTTTAGCTCATGTTGAGTCAAAACAAAATAAGACACAGGATCCCTACTCTGCCACCCAGTATGATGACTGCTTAGTATTAAAATAATGCTCTTTTATAGACCCAGAAGAAAATGATAAGAATGAAAAATGAAGGACTGCATGGTATCTCTAATTTGAGGTCACAAAATGATAGTCCCCAGCTTGATTCCAGGCACCATGTGTGTGTTTTATTTAACTTGTATAAACTGGCATTGAAATGTAGATTTCTGAGGAAAGGAGAGGGCGTAACTGAGTGATGACCATTAAAGAGGGCATGTGATAGGATGAGCACTGGATGATATACTCAACTAATGAATCATTGAACATTATATCAAACATTAATGATGTACTGTACCTTGGCTAATTGAATTTAAGTAATAAATTAATTAATTAAAAAAAAAGAAATGTAGATTTCTGAATCCCTTGGCAAACTGGAAGATCTGGTGACCAGATGGCGACCTGTGTGATGACATTGGGTCCTACTGTGAGTTCTTCAAGCTCCAGCCCCTTCTAATGTGGACAGTGGTCACTCACAGTCCCCACCGCTCCCTGTTGCCTAGTGCTTAGCCTATGTTGGTCATCTACCTCCACGCCTGGCATCTATGGGCAGATAGATGAGCTCGTGTGCCTGTTGCAAATTCCTCAAAAGTACATGGAGACGTCTTTCAAAATGACTACAAAAATTTGTATTTATTTTTCTATCTCTTTTTAGGTGTAAATACTGAAGATTGGGGGAAAACTACTTTTTTTTTTCTTTTTTGCTTTTTGATGACTATTATTACAATAGTAATAGACTTCTCTTTCAGCATGGATGCACACTGTTTTTTGGCAATTAGTGTTAAGTAGAATTTTGTGGGTTGGTCTTGGAACAGACCAACTGGTGTTTGTTTGTTTGTTTTATGATGTTGAATA
>PITA01010127.1:60000-73651 GCA_004023965.1 Spilogale gracilis
AGAGATCAAAAAGTCCTAAAAAACAAGGGTTCTAAGAAACTCACACTCACAGAATATTAAAAATGGAAAGAGCTATAATCATGACCGGCCTCCTATTTTTTCTTATCCAAGTTCAATTACTCCCACTATTTCCCTTTTTCTTTCCCTACTCACCCTACTTCCTGGCCCTAAAGGCAGTGTTTATCCTTTTTTTTTTAAATCATCTTCTTGATTTTTTTTATATTTCATAGTATCTGTGTTATTATTTTGAATCCATGAAAATGGATTCATTTTTTTCCTTTACATCCGATTCAGCAATAATTACTCATGAAATCCTAGTTTTAATGGACCAGTTAACTTTCCTTGTGTAATACACAGAAAATTAAAACCATAACTATTAAAAAAATGGCATGATTCTACCACCAAAAATTATCTTGCACACAACTGTCCCATGTGCATAAAAGAGGTTGAGAAATAAACTTCTGGAACAGGAGCCAGCAAACTTTGCCTATAAAGAGCCAAATGGTATATATTTTAGGCTTTGAAGGCTAAGAGACAAAAACAAGGTGCTTAGATAACATGAGAGAAAACAAATTTCCCCATCCCTTCCCCACCACCAAACATTTCAAAATATAAGTCAACCGTGCTTACAAATTCTACAAACACAGGTGGTGAGCTGAATTTGGCTCATGGGTCATAATTTATCATCGCTGCTCAGAAATCACATATCTGATATTTACTTGAAACTTCTCTGAAATTCCCATAACAGCGAACGAGACAGTAAAGGACCTATCTCCTAGGATGATCGTGAAAATGAAAAATAGTTGAACCACATTGAATGCTTAGCACACCACCTGGCTCAAAGCAGTCACTCAATTAACATCACCTAGATAAGACCCAGCGTTTTGTCCTTGTCACCATCATCGTCTTTTATCTCAGTGAGGTTGGTATGCGTCACTGAGTACCTTGCCTGGCACACAGTAGGCACTCAACAAATGACAGGTGGTGTTATTACTCCAACTAGTTGGAGCACTGTTTCTCAACCTTCTATGCAAATCAGATCCAACCACGAGGTTATTTTTAAAAACATATGCTGAGTCCTGCTTCTGGAAATGGTGATGCTAAAATTCAGCCAAGAAATAAGCTAAGTACTTGTGTTATGTAGTTTTTGGAAAGTTCTAGAGGTGATTCTGATGATTCTAACCACAAACCTGGGGCTTAGACAGCACCTAGCATCTAGACAACAGGGTCAGAAATTCCAATCCCCAAATCAGCCTATTTTTCTCTGCCTTTTTATGGTCAGCCCCCTTTGGCAATTCCTAATGCCATCTGTCAGTCAGTTGACAATGGATGTTAACTGAGCACCCATTATGTGCTCCAGACCAGGAGCTACTTGTTGGACACACAATAGGGAAGGAGGCAAAGGCCTAGGGTATGTTTCCCTCCTCCTCATCTCTATCCTTTGGCCATGCTTGATTTTTCTTCGACCTTTCCACCACTGTGCATCTGAAATGTATGTTGGCTCTGACCCATGAAAGCAGGGACCCAAGACATTTTATTCACTGTTGTTCCTCATCTAGAACAATGTTTAGCACACAGTGGATGTGTTCAATGAAGATTTATTCTAACAGGGAGAACAGGGAACTCTGCGCCTCTAGTGAGCCCGGGTGATGGCCAACCCAAGGCAGAGTAAGACTCCTTGGTGCTGGGGAGAAGGGTGGAGTCTCTTTTCTTGTCTTGCCACCTCCCTGCTGTTTAATCTGGAATCACTGCTTTAAGCCACAGCTCATTCATTGATTCATTCGTAACATTTGTAAAATGTTGTATTAAGTGGGCTGATGCTCAGTATGTGGTTGATATTCAATAAATAGCAACTCTGTTCCTTCATAACCTCGAATTGAAGCACATAGAAGACAGTTGTAGAATTTTCTGACAATTCCTAAAGAGAAACACTGAGGAACAGGTCACATACCTCTCACAGTCCTCTGAGAACATGCATCTCTTTACTGGACAAATACTTTTTGAGCTTCTAATGTGTACTAGATACAGTGCTAGGGCCTCAGGACATGGGGATGATAAAGCCAGACTCTGCTTTCCTGAAACTGTCTGGAGGCTGGCAGTAGGGGGGTGGGGAGTGCACAGAGAGATGGATGAGAATCAAATAAGCCAAGAATTATAGAATGTCAATGCTGAAAAGAAGAAAGCAGAGATACATGGTACTTTGGGGGAATATGGAGGAGAGGGGGTGGGCTTGATATAATCCAAGGGGTCGAAGTTACCCTGAGCAAGTGATACTCCAGCCGAGACCTAAACAATGTGAGGTGTTAGCTAGCTGAGAGGAGGGAACCGCTGGAGGGCAATAAAGATGGGATGAGGCCAGAGCCCAGGAGTAGAGGACCGAAGGACATCAGGCCGAAGGGCAAGCAGGAGTCAGCTATGCAGGGGGCTCTAGGCAAATTCTGCTTCATCATTATGTGCTCACGAATCCCCTGGGCATCTTAAAACACTAGTTCTGAGTCAGCTCGGCTGAGGCAGGGCGCAAGAATTTACATTTCCAACAAGCTCCCAGGAGACACCAAGGCTGCCGGCCCACAGACCACACCGTGAGTAGGAAACTTTTAGGCCATGACTTGGTCCTAAGAGCAGGGGTCGGGTGAGGGGAGGGGATTTCCTAGTATCCCTCGGGACTCTATGAAACCATCCTGCCGCTGTCACCGAGTCTGGGAATCCTTCAGAAGCCTCTAAGATGTGGCTGGACTCGGTACTCCTTCCTTGCAACTTTGCCGACGGCTATGTGTCAAAAGTGTCCCCATCCTAGGTGGCCTCACCACAGAATGGGCCATCCCTGCCCAGCGGAAACCCCCTTGCTTGGTGTTACAATTCAGAAATTCTGAAGCATGACAGGTGTCCAGACAGACCTAGACTTTTCCTTCCAGAGGCCACAGGATCAGATACCTCAAGACTGCCGGTCCACGGGGCAGGACTGATCATGCCGGCAGAGGCGATCAGTAAGCAGCCAGTGAACTTGCCAACGCTAAACCCCCATGGGAAGGCGAGCCCCTGAGCCAGGGCAGGCGGAGGAAGCTGGGGAGGTGAAAGGAGGAAAACAGCTTCGGTGCTCTCTCCCAGGTCTGCTGACTGTCATTGTAAGACAATCTGGGTGACAAATATGGGCCCAAGAAACACTGCCCTTGTAAGCAATCCCAGCTGCTCCGAACGAATGTCCCCAAACAAAGGTTGCACGCCACCCCCCATGCTTGCTGCTCAATTTAATTACTCACCTCTGCATCTTTAAATCAAAGGTGGCTCCTATTAAGCATAATTACCTTTGCCAGAAGCTTGTATAACACAGTAAGTGAGGGGTTACTAAGCAGGAATGCTTTCTACAGGACATTATATATGCCTTGGACTAAATCAACAGCATCCAGGACCCATAGCTTCGGTTCTGCATATAATTCAGCCCCGAGCAAGTGCATGGCTGCTGGAAGAGCACTGCACACACACGTGAACACAGCGATTCCTTCGCATCTACCAGAAGCCTAGAAACAGCACAATGTAGGAGAATAAACTACAGGAGAAAAGGCTCCTTTAAACCTTGAATGCACAATACACGTTGCTATGTCAATTCTTCCGCAAGAAAGCAAGTTGCCATCCAACCAGCTCATCTCTGAACAAGTCCCAGATATGGTCAAAGAAAGCAGACAATCTCTCGCTTTCTCAACCATTGGGTGCCCGTATTTTACCACTTTCCTCACCCCGGGGGAAGCAAGCAAGTGACACTCCTCTGGCTGACTTCAACACAGTCGTTTTTCACTCGTTTAACTTCCCCACATCCGTCATTCCTGACATACAAAAACATTTTTTTTTTTTTTAAATCATGAGCATCTTTATCTTTTCAGGCTCGTCAATTCCCATTTTGCCTAATTAATAAATAAATCAAAACTTGAAAGGAAATGAAAGGAAAGCTGCCAAGAACTTTTGGCTTTAACCAAAAAGAAGCTATGGGGAGCGAGACTGCCAATGTGGGCCTTGCAATGCTGCTGATCATTCTGAGAGTTTTTTACTTCTACTTCCGTTTTATGTAGGCCTGGTTATTACATGACGTGCTGGGAAGCATGAACGTCTCCAAAGACATTATTCTGGAAGTCCCCAAATGATTGTTGGCCATCACCTCCATAACCATCCCAGTAATTAACATTTATTGAGCACATACTATGTGTGTTTTGCATTAAGCACACTACATATGCTATATAACCCACTTGGCACCCCAAGAGGATAATTATTTTCACAACTGAGAACCTAGTGCTTAGAAGCCTAACAACTTACCTAGGGTTGGACAGAAAGTAAGTAACAGCCTCAATTTGAATCTCAGTGTGTCTGAGTTCAAGGCCACTGGTTGTGATCCTTCGGAAGATATAGTGTAAACCTACTGACTCTGTTGGCCTGGTATGCATTCTCCCTGATTTTGGTAATACTACCTTGATTTTGCTTTGATAAATTGCCACTTGCTGCTCCTGGCTCTTACAGCTCTGGATGGATACATGAGAAAGGCAGGCCAATCGGAGGCCAGTGATTGCTTCGAAGAAGGTCACCCCGACTCATGCAGGTCAATGTAAATCCTGGGACATTTTCTGGATGTCCTCCAAAAGAGTGCTTTCTTCTGCCAGAAATGCTAAGTCAGACACCGTGACCCCTGTGCATGAGAAGGAAGGAAGAGTCTCGGAGATAGACCTATTCCAATTCCCACACTTGGGTCTCTGTCCCTATAGGTGCCAACGCTAAGGTTCAGTTGAATCACACAGATGAGTTATAATGTATCACAGACTACATGATTCATCAAAATTTCAGCATCTAGAGGTGCCCAGGTTATGTGCCGAATGTGCCGTTGGAGTCTAACACACCTGGGTTGAAATTCTGGTTACACTATATATTTGCTATGTGAGCATATTACATAACAGCTCTGTGCCTCAGTTTCCATACCTGGAAAATGGGGATATGAGCCGTATGTCTATCTCCACAGTTGAGAGGAAAGCTAAATGATGTCAGGTACATATAAAGTATCTGGGACAATGCCTGGCGTGAAGTAGACTCCCAGCAAATGTTAACAAGCCTGGTTATTATTTTTCAGAGAACAAAAGAGAGGAAAGGTTATGGTGAGCAGTGAAAAAGATGCAGCATGGCCAACCCAAAACATTTACAGTAGGTTATTGCCCTAAGAGCTGAGCAGGGCCTAGGGTATGCAGGCAAAAAGGGACCTGGGCTCAGAAATGGTTCCTTGGAAGAGATCAGGGAACTATCCCTGATGGAAGTTTCCGGGGCTCTCTCGGATAACTCTCGATAGATCAACAGTTAGACCCCAAAACAAGCAAGCATACAAATGGAAAGAAGCTTGAGTTCCTAGTAAGTCATAGATCATCTTCATCCATCCATCCATCCATCCTTTCATGTATCCATTCAACCATCCATGCCTCCATTCATCCAGCTAACACTTCCTGGCTTTGTCTGAGGCATGCTGTCACTAACTTGTGAAGACAAGCACCGTGCCTTATTTATGCTTGTAGCCCTGGCACACAGCACAGGGTCTGGAAAACAATCCACATTAATAAGTATCTGCTAAATTAATGAAAGAATGACTCTCTGGGCGACTGGGTGGCTCAGTCCTTTAAGCATCTGCCTTCAGCTCAGGTCATGATTGAGCCCCACATTGGGTTCCCTCCTTAGCGGGGAGTCTGCTTCTCCCTCTTCCTCTCCCTTTGCCTCTTCCCCTTCCTCCTGTGCACTCTCTCTCTCTCTTTCAAATAAATAATAAAAATCTTAAAGAAAAAAATAAAAAGAATGACTCTCAGATACAAACAATCCTTTCACAATCTTATCTTTCACCAATCCACGTGATCCAACCAGCCCTCCCTCCCTCATGTCGTTTCCATATCTCTTTCATGTTATTCCCAGAGTGAGGTTCATGCTCTGGAAGATCGCCAGGCCGCAGGCAGCATCCACGTCTGCCCAGCAAAGTTTCACACTCATGCCCTCACCCCACAAATTCTCCTTTGCTCCTCTGGAAGCAAGAACTACCCTTTACTTTTACTCCGTCTTCCTTCCATAGAAAATTAAAACATGTCAATCCACAAATGGTTTTTGCTGAGTGGTTTACTTATCACAGCTGTTTTTGTGATGCAAGACTATAGGGAACCCTTCCCCTTACTTCAATTAAACACTTTTTTTCTTTTCATAAAAAATTCTGTAAGTTTCCATTGCTACTGTTCTATCTTGGAGAACTCGCCACCAAGTTGTCCAAGTCCTTCCCCTGCAGGAGAGCAGTTCAAAGTGTGCTCAAGAATTCAAACAGGACTTAGAAATAAGGATTCCTATTTATTTATCAGAGGGCAGTGGCTCAAAAGTTAAGCCAGAGCACAAAACTTCTCTTGTGGAGCCAATGCCCAAGGGACTGTGGTCTAAAATGAAAATCAGATCATTGTTGAAAAACAAAACAGAACAAAACAAACAACAACCCCACCTCACACGGTGTACTGTAAACAGTTGAAAACATCTCCGTGTTCCTTAAATATTCTGCTTAGAGAACTAACAGCTCAGCTCACAGGAAATGTAAGAATACGTTATATTTTAATCAGGGCACATAAAACACTGTCTAGAAAGTTATGTTGCCCGCGGGAAAGCAGTGAGCAGGGAACATTTACAAACTCCAGGTCAGTCCCCCCCCCCCATTACATCACCATGAAGAAAAGAAATTTATGAGGTTAAATTATATGGAGGTTATATATTAGAACTGTTAGCCCATTCCCAAATGAGAATGTTGGCTGAAATAGCCAGATTTCCTGAGAGAAATTTTTTAAGTACTTCAATTGTGGATGTTTTTATGGTAACTTGCTACAAAAAGAGTGAGGACCTAGTCTTTGAAGATCATGAAATGAATAAGAAAAAAGAGGAGTCTCACAACTAAAGAAAAGTCCAAGTTCAAAAACAGAGAGTACCTAAAAGAGTTACTTCCATTCTTCTTCTCCGGAGATAATAATACAGAAGTTACTTTGTGGAACCTCCTCGTGATTTATTTGATCTATTCCTCATCTAAGTGATTGGAAACACAGATGTTGATGCCATAACTTTGCTTCCAGTAAATAATTCCTCATAGGACTCACATTTGTTTAACCTTCGTCACAAGATGATAAAACTTATTAAACATTTATGGAAGCAGCCACACAGTGCTAATGGTTTATGTGTTTGGCACGTTTTTAAAACTCCTGTCCCCAACTTTGCCACCTTCCTCTACCTCTCTAAAAGAACAGTATCTTTGGGGAGGTTCCCGTACCTGGACTAGAGAGAACCCGGCCCCCCCTCTGCCCAGCCTCGTTCTTTATTTCTCCATTTGTGGCCGCAGTTTAACAATAAACAGAAGGGCTGTCGTGCTGATCTCAAAGAACAATAATTAAACCAAAGGGACAAGAGACAAGGTGCTCCCGTGGGACTGACAGAGGAAGAATAAAAATCCCGCCAGGGAATTGTTTTCTGATGATTTCGAGCCTGCTTCAGAGATAAGTAAACATTCACAAGCGCAATGTGGGTGCGTTCATTTCTTCATTCAAACGTGTACTAAGAACCTACTAGCTTCAGCCCTGTGAGCATAAATCATCTGGGTATCTAAACATGGCAAAAGCTCCAGGAACCTTGGCTAAGTCTTTATTCCCTCCTTGAGTCATCCACCCATGTATTTAACAGGAACACCTGCTGTGCTCCCAGTACAGAAAATGAAATGGTCCCCATGATTTGAAGGATCAATCCCCGACATGATAAAATATAGACAAGGAAAGAGAAACTGCAACAGAGTGTGGAATCCACATTTTGGAATCATCTGTCACGAACACCTTTCCCATCTAGTGCTAGTTTTCATATGCAGGAAGCGTAGGCTTGACTATGGTTGCCTTTCCTTCTCTCCCAGGGCAGTGCCCCAGAAATACCCCTGGGAAATACACCATGACGCTGGCTTCGTGTTCCCATGGAATATCCTGAAGGGCTCAGTGGTGATTCCATTAGTAGGTAAGCTGTGGTATGAGCATATGGGTTGGCTACGTGCACCACTAACACAAAACTCATGCATAACGAGGGCTTTCCACCCTCTTCCCTCACCCCCGGACACACACACTAAGGCTCACAACATACGTAATCCAGCCATGTGTGAAACATACATCCACAATGCACACAAAAGATACACAGTCACAATTTGTCCAGTAAAACAGACCCACAACACACATGTACAAACATTCTAAGCATGATGCTGATCTCGGCTGTGAAACGTATCTGGTCCTGCAGCATGGACCTTCTGAATCCCAAGGTCCTACTTTCTTAACATTCCTACCCCCAGGATGGAGCAGTGCGCCTCGATACATGTATGCTAAACTGTATTACAGGTCAGTCTAACTACCTAACATGCCACAGTGCAGAATCATTGTTAGAGTTCAACTGGTAACATCGCTAAACAAAATCCAAGGGCCCTTCCTTTCCTCATCCAGCCCTCTCATGTTGAACACCCCACCCAGAGCTCCAGGATCCACAGAGCAATGGTTGTCCGACTCTGAATCTCCATCCGTTTCAGACTCTGAGGACAAATGCAATCTATGTGATGTGAGTCACGCACCCCTTTTTGCTTCTCTCTGTTCCCCACTCCACCCCAAGGTGGCTAATGACCATTTTCTTGAAATGCTTGGGAGTCAAGCCATGAAGATGGCTGAGTTTCACTCCTTATTGGGATTATGAGCATATTTTAGTTGTTCAGTTTACTTTAAGCAGACATTTTACAAATGCCTACTAGGTGCAAATGAGCCACTTACATTATTTTGGTAAGAGAAGTGTATATTTCGGTAAAGACACCGAGAATATTTCAAAGTAAGAAGTATTAGCTATTTCCATAAGGTTTACTTTTCTCAACTGATTTTCTTGGTAAATGCAATAAAATTCTCACAACTGTATTTTTCAATGTAAATTATGTGACAATTGTAAAAATCCCTAAGAATATTCAGTACAGGATTGTACGTAATAATAAAAACTTTAAAATGTGCTAAATGTCTATTATCGAAGGAGAGATGATAAATGAGCGAAGATACTCATTCTTAAGGTGGAATATTATAAGGCATATGAAAAGGAAGTCACTATTTTTTTTAATCTATCATCTCGCTCCCTCATTTTTTTCCTCCAGATGCTTACATACCTACTTGGATAACACCTACACACAGAGTTAAAAAATCAGTGTGCAAAACTGTGTAAAAATATTCACATAAAAATACTAAATATATACAGAAAGATAGTATACTCCTAGATACATATATATGCAGGTAAAATTATAAATGATGGAGGATATACCCACCAAAGCCTGAATAGTGCCTGTCTCTGGGGAGAGAATAAGGGAGGGGGAATGATAATATTTGCTGGACATTTATTATGCATAGGGCACTGTTTCAAGTACTAATAAGTATCTACTTTTTAAATCCTCATAGTGGTACTTGGAAGTAATTGTTCTCATTCATTCCTATTTACAGGACTGAGGCACAGAGATTTTAAGACTGGTGTTCAAAGATGATATCTGTAAAGTTTAATTCCTTTATATCTGAAATTCCCTGATCAAGTGAAATAAGTTCATCTTACTATGGACAGCTCTTTCTTCTATTGCATAGGATTCAGTATCCCCATCCAACATGAATAAAGAAAATATTTATGTTAAAGACAATAAAGTAAGATGATAATTTCAGTCCATTACTCAACAAAATAACCTCAAATCAGATAGCTAGGCAGTTTGCCAAAGTGTATCATTACAAAGGTTTCTTTCAAAATGCCACCCACATTCAAGAATTAAAACAAAAGAAACCCCCCACAAAACTTTCAACTAACAACAACTAAAAACAACAGTTAGGATTTTTTTTATTCCCCCAAAAGATCCTATCATGATTTCTGTTGTAAGCAACGTTTTCCCTCTGATATACAACTCCTTGAATTCCATGATCATCTTTTTTCATATTATTCAAGTAATCATTTAAATGTCACCTATAATTAAATACTTACAAGTAAGAAACACCTTTAGAGACCTTGACCGTAAATATTGTAAGGATCGCTAAAAGGGAAATCTGTCAGGGTAGCTTTTCATTTGCTAAAATAAATAACAGGGCAGCGGCATTGCATGTGTTCTATATTTTTGATGGCCAGGAAGAGTCATGGAGCCTACAAGAGATTTATAGGGAACAGATGATCAGTGTCTGACTTTGGGACACATCCGCAAAGACGCTGTAGGAAGTGGGTGAGCACGATTACTTATAGTTATTGAGACACCCCAGATGGACTGTGTTCGTGGTTTTCGTGGGGTTTTCTTTTTTCCTACTTTTGTTTAATAAAACAGGAATGGACTTAGGAAAATGCTATTGTGGAAAGCTCAAGAGGTTTCAAAAATCCTATACTTCCTTTTTTTTTAATCTTCATAGGTTCAACTTTTAAAGATGGCATTTTGGATTTTGATAAGCAGGATGGTACTATTTATTGTTTTCTTTGCCACAACTGACTGACTTCAACCTGGAGGAAACACTAAATTTCAGTTCACACCCTTCGTCCACACGTATCTCTACTAGACTGTGGACATTTATTTCTGTGACCCTCTGCCATTAAGCATTAAATACTGTGAGAAGCAACAAAACACAGTGTGTGAGTACTGTAACTCTGACAGGCAGAGCCCCGGGTTTCAGTATCTTATTTGAAGGCCTGTGTGATCTTCAAGCTATCTGACATTCCCCAAACTTAATTCCCTTAGCTCTTCACTGGGCCAATAATAATAACATCTGGCTTTCGGGATGTTGTGGGAAGAGACCTGTATGAAGTCGGTGCTCTGTGAATCTTAACTAGTAATTGTCGACTTTTGGGTTTAGTGTCATGCAAGTCAACAAGCAGTAGCCATTATGACAAGTGACAAATTATGACTAGCGTCATCTTCCTCATCGTCACCATCACCATTTTGATTCCCTTCACCCACGGAAGCACAGCTGCTGGACAGAAAGGCCTTGGAAATCTCATTAGTGGGAGGAATGAGGAAAGAAAAAAGAGGGACTTGTGGAAAAAGAGCCACTGAAGAAAGTAGGAGAAAATATGAAACAGAGAAAAAGAAGGTAGGGGGAGGGGCACCAAAGAATAAAGCCAGGTCTCCACCCTCCCAACCTGTGGCATTTCCGGAATTGAAGAGAGTGGAAGAAAAAAAAAATAAAGCTCTGGGACATTCTTTTGTTTCTTTCTCACCTCTTGACTCTGGCCTCCAGGGTGCCCACCAACTCCCAAGTGGTTGGAGCCCCTGTGAGATATTTGCCCTCAGCTTGGATGTTTGGTGCTATGAAGAGGCAGACAAATGCATAAATGGATGGACTTCCCTATTGACATGCATTTGGGAAGATGGTCTCCACCATTGCTAAAAACAGGCAATTGCGCTAAGAGAGGGAGAGGAAAAGGAGAGAGTACTTATAATTTTTTCTGTTGACTAAAAGTGCAGAGTGGATATGGATCCCCTCAAATAATTTTTTTAAATGCTTAAATGTTTCGGCATTCAGAATTGGGAGAGAGAATAAGAAGGGGGGGAGGGAGGAAGGAAGGAAGAAGGGAGGGAGGGAGGGAAGGAGGGAGAGAGGGAGAAGGAGGAGGAGGGGAGGGAGGAGCAGATGAAGAAAGAATGAAGAGAGAACTGAGATTTACCCCCTATAACCTGTAATTCAAAACCATGGTTTTGAATGCAGATTCATGGGCCCTATCCAAGGGAATCGGATCTGCCAGGCACTGGCCCGGGCATCTGGCAAGGTTGCATTTTCATCTGGTGATGAGGATACCAAATGAAGGTTGAGAACCACTGTTCTACTCCAAATGCCAAACCAGAACATTATTCCCAATCCCTCCATGTGTGCAAAATTTCCTGGACCAGTGAAGACTCTCCAGAGTTTCTCACTTATATCCTGGGAAAGGAAGTTCCTTTGGGTTTTCAAAGTTTTTTGAAGTTTTCTTGAAAGCCTCCATTCTCTGGGTGTTCGTTTGAGCCAAATGTGGCTCAAGCACTTGATCACAGGTGCTGCATGAATCCCCTGCCCTGCCCAGGTCCTGGGTGCCCACCAGGTCCTCCCAGTTAGTCATTCTGCCCCATCCTCAGGCTTGCGCAGTATCCTCCCCCCAACTAGTCCTCTCTTTATATATTCCCTTACAATGATTCCCTCTTCTATTTACTGACATAATTGCATTTTAAAATGAAAATTATGTCACCACCATCAGTGAAACCCTGGCATCATTTACCTCCAACCATCAGAAAATGAAAATCCAAGGGTTATTTTTTCTTTCGCTGACTACTGTTACTTGAAAAAAATTTTCTGAATCCGAAGCCTACTCTTCCTGAGCAACAAGCATGAGACATGTGTTTAAGGAAGGCTAACACTAAATCAGACTTTCTTGCTGATCAAATCAGAGGGGTGGAAATGGTGTTGGAGAAAAGGCACTGTTGGCACTTTGTGTATGACTTGGTGCCACTTCAAACTCTCTGCCACCAGGGGCATGGCAGTCTGTAACTGGGCAACTTTGGCTTAAAAAACAAGCAGGGCTGCGCTTGCGTTCCTCATTGGAACACTGCACCAAGCTCTCACAGGCCTGGGCAGAGGAGATGGCCATCAGGAGTGCTGGCTGTGGGAGATGATAGTACGAGTCAGTAGTCTTGGCCCCTCCTCGTAGAGATGCACCTTTGTCTCCTTAGGTTTCCTCACTCTGACTCCTAGTAACCCTGGCATCATCATTCATTCTACCAAATCACATTTATTGAGTGCCAACTATGTGCCAGGCTTTGTAGACAGAAGGCAAATAAGACATAAGATCCCTTCATGGTCATGAGCTCAGAGTCATCATCTTAATTTTAAAATCTAACATGTGTTGAGCACTGTGTATGAAGCACTGTGCTTGGTGTTCGGTAGGTAGTCATACTTTGCTCCTCCCAACAACCCAAGAGGGACTCTTTGTTATCTCTACTTTACCAGTAAGGAAATCAAGGCATGGAGAGGTCTATTAACTTGTTCCTGTCATGACTACGATGTATCGACCATTTACGCTGTACCAGGCATTGTGCTAAGCATGTCATCTAATTTATCCCAATGAATCCTCTAAAAACCCAATAAGATGAGCCCTTCTATTAGGTCTATTTTGCTAATGAGGAAATTGGAAGTCTGGGAGGTCAAAGTGCCTAAGGTCATACAGTGAGGAAGTGACCCACTGAAAAGAAATCGACCTCTGGTCTGTTCCAAGGTCACGGCCTTGCCTTGGCACTGTGTCTTCTGGTAGGTGGGAGGAGATGGGTGAGGGTGATTCCAGGACTCCATGAAATGTGCTTTGAAGGGTGGCCTCTTCCTCTCTACAGTCAATTCTAGAATAAATGCACCTTCAAACACTTTCCTAGTTTCCCTTCTGGCTTAGAGAATGATACCCAGACAACTTTCAGTAAGAACCCTGTGTATAACTAGAGGAGAGAAAGAAAAGCAGGAATGACAGAATTAGAATTAAGGAGATAAACACAGGCCCATGTTTCAGACACACCTCTCGACCGACCGCCAGTCTCGGCACATCTTGTCCTCCGACCTTGGACTGAGCCCCCCACCTCCCCCACCGTTAATCT